>WNWK01045289.1:0-14787 GCA_009830355.1 Cherax destructor
AGAACTAAAGGATGGATAGGTTTTACCTTAGACTGAGCTCTGGTAAGGACGTTTACCGTGTCCCGTTGTTGAAAAGATTTAGTCACCTGTGGTACTTCCTCCGTTTCTGTGCTGATTAGTTTAGATGACTGCTTCTCTAAGATTTTTCCAAGAGCTTCCTGATTATCCGAACTCTGAGTTGAGTTATCCTGTTGAATCACTTCTGGAGATTCTAGGGAATAAACAGCAGTATTAAGTTCAATATCTTTCTCTGAATCCCTTGAAAATCCCACACAGTCTAAATCCGATGGGAAGATAGCCCCTTCTATGTTCCCAACCAAAACGGATCATGAAGTTATTGGGGCCACCACTGCCTCTACCCAACCATTAAACCATTTGCACTTAATGAAACATCTGATAGTAGGAAACAATTCAATTCTTCCTAAATAGTCCGTTAATTTAGTCCTTTTATACCGAGCTGAATCTAAGTTAGGAAAGAGTTTACTTGAGATAACTATACAAGAACAACCAGTATCTCTAAGAATGGTGGAAACATTCATGCCGTTAACAGTACCTTCACTAAAAGGTGCGTTAATATTAGCTTGGTGAAACACTTTCCAATATTCTCACCTTTTTTCTTGGGACAGTCTGGACGTCTGTGTCCCAATTCATTACAGTTGAAACATTTTACCGGAATTTCTTAGAGAAGGGTTTGGATAACTCAGATTGCTTAGGCATGACAGATGTATATTTACTACGCTTCTTAGGGTAGTTATTATGTGCGCAGGCATATATATCAGTCGCTTGTACCATTTCAGAAGCAGTGTTAACGTCCCGTTCTTTAATAAAGATACGCAGATCAGAGATAACAGAAGAAAGGAATTGGTCTCTTACCATCAGGTCGCGTAATGACTCAAAGTCGTGGTCGACTTCGGCACTATCACTCCAACAATCAAACAATCTGAAAAGTGTTGTCAGATACTGCATATAATTCTGATTGGAGGATATTCTCGAGTGTCGAAACCCATTAAAAATCAATATTATTATAGAATATTTCATTTTATTTTTCAAAAAATACATGAAACATTAAAAAGCTCAGAAAAATTTGCTGAAATGGTATTTTATTGCATATCTCGACGTTTTAGTGCAGTTTGAGTGCTTTTCTGACAAAACTCAGTTTTTTAGCTAAAATACTTTGTGAGGGAAAAGTCCATAGATAGGAGTGATGAAAGTGTGAAGGTATGTAGAGTGATGGTTGAATGGTAGTTTGCTTGTTAAGGTGGGGTGAGTGTCTCGCTGCTGCTATACCCCTCCCCCCTTTTCCACCCGGTGAGAGGTGTAATGCTGGGCTCCGGCCACAGGTTGAAATCACTTGACTGACCACGCCCGACCTCACTGTAAGTATACTACACCCTCTCTGCATGTTTCTCCCACTTTAGCATTTAGGTCCCCTACCACAATAACTCTCTCATTAGCATCGTTTTGAATTGGGGTACAGGTAGGGTTTCTTTGGCAATGATAGGTAATGAATTCCAAATTTTCGTGCCTTTTATATGCATTGAGTTTTTACATAGTGTTAGGTGGACACGGGGAACATCGAGGAGTACTTCACGGCTGCTCGTATCTTCATTATTTTATGTTCAAGAGCTTCACTCTTTAATTTGTTTTGAGCTTCACTCATGTTTAACAACATTAACTTCTGCTATGTCCTGCCTTGGTTTTTGGTAAAGTTATTTATTATGGTTTCACCATTTCTTTTAAAGGCCTTATGCCTACTATGTAAATTAATACTAGAGTGGTGAGTAATTCTTTTGGTTTCTCCCACAGTCCTCTGTTTCCGCACGGATCATCGGATTCAAGGCTGAGTGGGGGTCCGGCGTACTCACCAATTGAGTAGTTACCACCAATTCTTCACTAAGCCAGTAGTTCCTAAGTCCACACTCTAGAAACCTCAGGCAACTGTACTTTACCAGGGGACAACCTTCACCTGAGTCCCTGATATCATGTGTGACATTGTGGATGTGGAAAACTGTTGGATTTTTGGGAAACATCGATGCCACAACAACATGGAGTCTAATATCGATTCATAGATACAGTGTTAACAAGATCAACACAGACATCTACATCCATCTGTAAATACCTAGCTTTGGATCAGTGATATATTTTGTTTTCATTTTTCATTTTTCTTAAGATAGGATAATTATAGTCATATTTACGTATTTATTATTTACATTTCTTTCTATTAAAATAAAGTGTTTATTGTTATTATTGTATTTTTCTATTATACTTTTTCTAAGAAGTTTGGGAACAACCTTCACAACTTAGAATATCAATCTTGTAAATAGAATTTCTACTGCAACTAAAATTTATGGGAAAAGTAAGTGAATTTTTTTTTTTTTTTTTTTGAGGACGCTTACTCATATGTATATTTTATTTAAAAAAATGTTTTTTCAGAAAATCCTTGAAAATGACTTGAATCGTCAAAAAATTAAATAAAATACCGTTTTATAGCATTTGTGAATATTTATAAATTATTTACATATTTTTAAAAAATCCCATTAAAAATCTATAAAAATCAATATTATAGAATATTTCATATTATTTTTCAAAAAATACATAAAACATTAAAAAGCTCAGAAAAATTTGCTGAAATGGTATTTTATTGCATATTTCGACGTTTTAGAGCAGTTTCAGTGCTTTTCTGACAAAAATTTTTTAGCAAAAATACCTTGTTCAAACTTTTGACTAGAATTTCTATTGAAATTTATGGGAAAAGTAAGCGAAACTTTATGATTTTTCAGAGAATCCTTGAAAATGCCTATTATCGTCAAAAAATGCAATAAAATAACGTTTTATAGCATTTTTGAATATTTATAGAATATTTACATACTTTTAGAAAATCCCATTAAAAATCTATAAAAATCAATATTATAGAATATTTCATATTTTTCAAAAAATATATGAAACATTAAAAATCTCAGAAAAATTTGCTGAAATGGTATTTTATTGCATATCTCGATATTTTAGTGCGGTTTAAGAGCTTTTCTGACAAAACTCATATTTTTGGCTAAAATACTTAAGATTATCAAACTTGTAAAGAGAATTTCTACTGCAACTGAAATTGATGGGAAAATTAAGCGAAATTTTATGATTTTTTTTTGAGGAAGCTTACTCATAGGTATATTTTATCTAAAAAAATAGTTTTTCAGAAAATCCTTGAAAATGCCTTGAATCGTCACAAAATGCAATAAAATAACGTTTTATAGCATTTTTGAATATTTATAAATTATTTACATATTTTTAAAAAATCCCATTAAAAATCTTTAAAAATCAATATTATAGAATATTTCATATTATTTTTTAAAAAATACATGAAACATTAAAAAGCTCAGAAAAATTTGCTAAAATGGTATTTTATTGCATATCTCGACATTTTAGTGCAGTTTGAGTGCTTTTCTGACAAAACTCATTTTTAAGCTAAAATACTTAGATTATCAAACTTTTAAATAGAATTTCTACTGCAATTGAAATTTATGGGAATAGTAAGCGAAATTTTATGATTTTTTTTTTGAGGAAGCTTACTCATATGCATATTTTATTTAAAAAAATGTTTCTTCAGAAAATCCTTGAAAATGACTTGAATCATCCAAAAATGCAATAAAATAACGGTTTATAGCATTTGTGAATATTTTTTTTTTTTACATTTTATTAGTTTTTCGGTACATGTAATACATATACAAACTCAAAACAATTAAATGTGTATAAACGCAAAGAACATTAACAGTGAGTAACCTTTCCAACATCAATGGAAATAAATGCTATGTCACAAACAACAGCTCAATACGAACTCGTGCAAGGTGATAAAATTAACATACAACAAAAGGTACACCCAGTGCCGAGACCCGACACCGATATAATTCCTAGTAATATTTTTACCATAAACAGATATGAATCGTCCTTACAAAGCATTAAGGACATGCATCCTACCTATGCCACAAATCCCAATAAGAGACCTCCCCTCTCCACCTAACAATTTGCATTAACCTTATAAACTGTAAGCTTTATGTGCATGAGGTTACATTTAACAAAAGTATCCAAATAACTTCACACCTAACCACAAATTTTTGCTTTCATAGCCACAACAAACCTCTATACACACAATTATGTAAAAATGAATACAAACACAATTAGCATCTATTACTTTTAACTTTATAAGTTGTATTAATACTAACTACACTTATACATGTGTAAATTCATGACCTACAACAAGTGTGGTGCATACCTGATGTCCTATCAGAATACCATCAACCTGCCACAGAGTATATTCAAAAGTAAATTACAAATCGAAATTCACAGTAACCACAACATGTTTCAGTTACCCTTACCATCTACTGGTAAGTACAACCAACCCCCAACACATTCACACCAGTTACAACCCAAACACACATCCCCTCCCTCCCCCGGCTTCAGAGGACCAGCCAAACCCATGTACAACCCCTGACTCCCCCCCACCTTACCAACTTCACCAACATCCATTCCACCCCTTCATTCATCTCATCCACTACCCAAAACCCTAACGTCACTTGTCACAGCATAGAATGTCAACAGTCACCCAAAGAAAATAATACCCCCCCCATCTTCCCTCCCCCCCTTTCTCCAATCACACGTCCCTATCTCCTAAAAACAAACACATCCCTTTCCCCTATTCCCCAACCCTACAGGTCAAGCCCACTCAAACCCCTCCAAACCTCTCAATAGCCCCTTGACACTTAATGATCTGTAATCCTCCGAAAATACAGAATCCCAACCCTTCCCATATAGCAAACGATTCCGACACTTGGTTCGATATATATGAGCTGCCACCGCCTTTATTCTTTCCCGAATGCCCACCTCTCTCAATTTCCATGACACACAAACAAAATCCACCATGCAGTACATTAAACCCTTTTTGTCCCTATGACACCCCCCAAATCCAAGAAAATTGCCCTTAACAAAGGTACTCCCTCTCCCCCCAATTTCCTCAAAACCCATCCCATCCACCACCTTACCCCTTCCAATGCTTCACAAAAATATATGGCATGCAAGATGGTCTCTGGCTTGCCACACCTCTCACAACCCCCATCTTTCACACACCCCATTCGAAATAAAATCTCCCTTGCTGCAACCGCCCCATGTAGAAACCTATACATCAGCTCACGATCGCTTCCCGATAAACGTAATTCCCGAACCCCCAAATTCCTTTCCAGTCATAAACTGGATATATAGCCTCCCCCTCCAGCACCCCCACCCCACCTCCTAACCTCATAAGCACAGCTACTTTTAAATTTTGCGGTTCCTTTATGACCATCATATTGCACAGCCAATCCCTGCACTGTACCAGATCCCTCCCCTCCCACCATTCACCCAAATCTCTCAACACTCCTTCCACCCCGGTTCCTCCATCCCCCTCCTCATCACACAACGTTTCACATACATGCACATCAACCTCTTCTCCAGCCAAATCAGACCCAACCCCCCCAATAATATTTCCTTCCTAACTATATCCTTCCGTAACCAATGTCTACCATTAGCCCATATGAACTTAAATACTTTACGCTCCAGCCCTTCCACATCCCACCTCAATAAAGGATAAATATTAGCTACAAACCAAATCCTACTGTAAATCATTGTGTTTACCGCAATGACCCTCTGCCTCAACGTGAGCTCACCCGCACGCCAACCATTTATACGCTCCATTGCCCGTTGCACTACATTCCCCGAATTTACCTCTCTCGTCACGTCCCGATTCCCCGTGAACACTATTCCACATATTTTCACTGTGTCAGTCACATTCCAACCATGTCTTCTACCCAACCCCCTTCCCACCCAATTACCCACCTCCAACAGCAATGATTTTGCCCCGTTCACCTTCATTCCAGTTGCCTTACAAAATGTGCCTATACTGTTCCCTACATGCCCCAGCCCCTTCTCCTGCCATACCAGCACCGTAGTGTTGTCCACATACCCCACAATATTCATGATCCCCTCACCACCACCACCCCCTCCCCTCACCAATCTGTAAAACGGATCCTGAACACATGCAAACAGAATTTGCGACAGAGGACATCCCTGCCGCAAACCCCGTTCCATCTGCACCACCCCACCCAATCTACCGTTGACTTGTACCCTAACACATGCCCCTTCATATAAAGCTCTGATCCAACTCATCACTTCCACACCGAACCCCTGTCGCTCCATGATTTCGTACATGCTCTGCGCTCTACACTATCATACGCCCCTGCCAATCTAATGCTAGTACCCTCCCCTTCCACACTTTCAATGAAATCCTTAATGTACTCATGACCCGCCACCACTCCCCTACCTGGAATCCCCCCCTGTCCTACCTCAATCACCCTCCCCAACACCCTTTTTAATCTGTTACCTAGAATCTTTGCAAATATTTTATATTCAGAAGTCATTAGTACCAAAGGTCTGTAATTCCTCAAAGTATCTCCTACCTTTCCCTTCCGTACTAGAACCACCACTCCCAATCCCATATCCCTACCCATCACCCCGTCCTCTTTCATCCCATTCATCACACCAACCAAACAGTCCCTCATGATGTTCCAATTTTCCTTATAAAACTCGTTCCCTATACCATCTATTCCAGGGGCCTTTCCTCTACTTAACCCATTCACCGCCTCCCACACCTCCCCTTCACTGATCATCCCCTCCAACTCCTTCCGCTCACTTCGTCCCAACCTCTCCACGATTCCCCCTAATATTAAATCCTTGTTCATCACACTCACCCCTTTGCGACACATATGCTTGGCAAACCACTTATCCACATACACGTTCATAGCCTCTGTGGTACAAATCCGCATTCCTTCATCATAATTCTCCAATTCTTCATCCACCTCCAAGCACTCCACTGTCATCCTATCCTTTCGGTTCCTACACTTACCCAATACATATTTGGAGGGTTTATCTCCCCATAACACGTCATCCAAGCCTGCTTTCATCCTGCATGCCCCAAAACTCTCATTCTGCAGCAACCGCAACCTTTCCTTCAATGTCCGTATTTCCTCAGTTAGTCTGTGACCTCCTCTTAAGTAACAGTCCGTCAATAATCCCTCCAAGTAGTTTTGCACGCCATAACGCCATCCTACCTCTTCTTTGCCCAATCTCTGATAGTATGCTTTAATGCCCCTCTTACCCACCTCCACCCACCAATCCACCAGAGCCCCCTGCAACCTCCCCTCCCACAACCCTCCCCACCAATCACTAAATTCCACACGTCTACCCTCACCACTCAAAAGCTGAACATTTAATTTTCAATACCCCTTACCCCACCGTACCACACCCGACCATTCCACCTCCACCAACACTCCCCGATGATCTGTAAAACCCACATCTAAATATTTAACCGCACCCACCACCACACTCCCTGTTACATAAATTCTATCTAGCCTAGCCCCATACCCTCTTCTAACAAATGTATGCTCTCCCGCCCCACCTACCCCAATAACATCCTTCAAACCTACACACCTAAGTCCCTCAGAGCCTGCAAAACACACCCCCCTCCCCGTGGCTCTACATCCCTTTCCCTGATGACACAATTAAAATCTCCCCCAACTATGGTTACGCTAGGCAAATCCCTACATGCATAAATCATATGCTCCCTCACAAAATCCACCTTCACCTGTCTGAAGACTCTGCCACATATACACTCCCAAGAACCTTCACCCCCCATTCGCCCTCCACCCTCACCAGTCTGCCCCCCCACTCTCCTCCCATCGCAAAGGCTTGAATGGGCTTGACACTGCTACCACTACCGCCACCCCACCCTTTAATCTACTTGATGAACTGGCAAATACCTTATAACCATCCAATACCAAATCTCTACCACACCTATAATTATGCTCCTGCAAAAACCCCACAGTCACACCATACCGTCTCAACGTACACTCCACCCAAGCTCTTTTAATATCTGCTCTCAACCCATTTACATTTAACGTTAAACACTTGAAATTAAAGACAAAGGTTTGCCCTTCGGCCTCAGTGGAAGTTGCGACCCAGATTTCCCTTTACTCTGCAATTTACCCACTTTCTTCCCACCCTTATTAATTCCCTGATCTTGCACCAATCCCAAGTCTTTCTTAGCAACTTCCACCAGAGGTTTCTTGCAAATCCTCTGGGCCGGGGTCAACACGTCATCACAATCAGACAGTGTGCCAGACCTCTTGCGGGTCCCCTGCACAACTTCCACACCACTTGCACTATCAATCTGATGTACCTCCGCCTGCACTGTCTCCAACACTAATGTTTGGTCATTGATACTGGCATTCACTATGCCCTCCACCATATCCATTGTATCTTCCATACCCCCAGTGGCTTCTACACTTAACACCGGTAGAGGTTCGTCCATAATGTCCCTTAATACCTGCTTTAAAGCCACTTCCTCCACAGCACTCTCCTGGTTGCCACCTTCAACCACTGCTGGCGCCGTTTCCTGTGATATCGTCTGACACACCACCTCTGCACCGTCCACTATCTCGCTCCACAACTTTGGTTGTTTCTCCGACTGTTCCTCTTCCCTCTGCACATTTCTCTGCACTGTCACGTTCGTTCCACGATGTTCCCCGTTCATTCTTGGGCCCGACCTCTTCAAGCAGTCGGCCGCTACATGCTCATATGCCCCGCACAGACGACAAGTCCTGCGTTGCCCCATGTAGGTGACGTATATCTGCGTCCTGAAATCCGGCAATACGACGTACGACGGTATGGGATGTCGCAAGGTCATCTTCAATGCGAAAGACCCCTCAAAGATCCCCATCAGCGGTCCTTCACTCCACTTGCCAGGAGTAGCAGCATGGATAACGCCGTATGCCCCGAAAACTGCACTGATGTCCACCGCATCGGCCTCAAACGGGACATTCCTCAATCGAACCCATGTGTATGTCCTAGAGACGTCCTTTAAGCGTACCTGTAGTCCTGTGTGCACGGTGTACACTCTATCTTGATGCTTATCCACCAGCCTTTCATACACCTCTGCCGTTTGAAGTTTCACAAACACTCTATTCGTCCCGTTCAGTGCCACTCCATATAAATCCGTAGTATCAAGTCCATAAATATCTCGTAGGATCGTGGGCAATACTGTTCCGGCCATGGCAGGGTTGATAACTCCTGTAACCAGGTCCACACAAACTGTGTTCAACCGTCTCCTCCCAGCTGCCGCCATGTTGGTGAAAACCAAAGTGCTGTCAAGAGCCACCAGGGGTCAGGCCAGCGCACCGCACACCCTCACACAATCAGAGCTGGGTGGCGAAATGGTGAATATTTATAAATTATTTACATATTTTTAAAAAAAATCCATTAAAAATCTATAAAAATCAACATTATTATAGAATATTTCATATTTTTCGAAAAATACATGAAACATTAAAAAGCTCAGAATTTTTTTCTAATATAGTATTTTATTGCATATCACGATGATCTGGTGCGGTTTGAGTGCTTTTCTGACAAAACTAATTTTTTAGCTAAAATACTTTGATTATCAAACTTTTGACTTGAATTTCTACTGCAATTGATATTTATGGGAAAAGTAAGCCAAATTTTATAAAAAAAAAATTGAGGTATGTTTTATCTAAAAAATAGTTTTCAGAAAATCCTTGAAAATGCCTTAAATCGTCAAAACATTCAATAAAATAACGTTTTTTAGCATTTTTGAATATTTACAAATTATTTACATATTTTTAAAAAATCCCATTAAAAATCTATAAAAATCAATATTATTGTAGAATATTTCATATTATTTTTCAAAAAATACATGAAACATTAAAAAGTTCAGAAAAAGTTCAGCATATTTTGACATTTTATAGCGGTTTGAGTGCTTTTCTGACAAAACTCATTTTTTAGCTAAAATACTTAGATTATCAAACTTTTAAATAGAATTTCTACTGCAATTGAAATTTATGGGAAAAGTAAGCGAAATTTTATGATTTTTTTTAGGAAGCTTACTCATAGGTCTATTTTATCTATAAAAAATAGTTTTTTTTTTTAAATCTCATTATAATAATATTGATTTTTATAGATTTTTAATGAAATTTTTTTAAAAATATGTTAATAATTTACAAATATTCAAAAATGCTATAAAACGTTATTTTATTGCATTTTTTGACGATTCAAGGCATTTTCAAGGATTTTCTGAAAACCTATTTTTTATAGATAAAATAGACCTATGAGTAAGCTTCCTAAAAAAAATCATAAAATTTTGAGCTTTTTAATGTTTCATGTATTTTTTGAAAAATGATATGAAATATTGTATAATAATATTGATTTTTATAGATTTTTAGAATATTTCATATTATTTTTCAAAAAATACATGAAACATTAAAAAGCTCAGAAAAATGTGCTAAAATGGCATTTTATTGCATATTTCGACGTTTTAGAGCAGTTTGAGTGCTTTTCTGACAAAACTAATTTTTTAGCAAAAATATTATTATAGAATATTTCATATTATTTTTCAAAAAAATACATGAAACAATGTAAATCAGTGGTAAAATATCCCGACATGTGTGAATAAGACAATAAGTCTGGCATTTACTGAGAAGACGTTTCGTTAACCAGGACTTTATCAGTCTATTATAGCTTTATAAAGTCTTCCAGGACTCTATTTACCTGTCAGAGATTCATAAAGTCTACCTGTACTTTTTTATCAATTAGAGATTGATAGATAGCTATCAATCAAAGTTTGATTGAGATTGTTAGTTTGGTAGAACAAATTTCTGTCTCCGCCTCACTACTGAAAGACACATTTCTGATATTAGACTTTCAATCGTAGGTTCACTGCAGAGTGATCTGAAAAGCTGTGTTGCTGTCAGCATAACACTGGATGAATCTACAGGCTATGTTTGTTCGCTATGTTACAAACGATGGAAATGTAAAAGAAGAATTCTTAGACCTGATAAGTTTAAAGATAACCATAGAAGGTATTAACATCAAAAATGCACTTAACAAAGCTTTATTAAATGCTCAACTACCATTACATCTACTTGCTAGTGTTGCAACAGATGGATCACCAGCTGTGGTAGATCAAAATACTGGCCTAGTTGGACAATTGACACATGATCTCAACTATCCTGAATGTATCTGTATCCAGTGTATCATCGACCTTGAGAATTTAGTAAGTAACACGTCAACAATGTCATAAATTTGTTTTTAAAAATTGTGAATTTCATTCGGACAAGTGCGATAACCCACTGTGAATTTAGAAATTTTATTGAGGAGCTGAAGCTTGGAGAAAAGTCAATTGAGCTTTCATTCTACTGTATTGTAAGATGACTGTCAACTACAAATATTTTGAATAGATTTGTTGCTCTTTATGAACCAATCATTGCTTTCATGAAAGAAATGAGAGAAATACCCACAACTAGAAAATCACAAATGGGTACAGGATCTGATGTTCTTTACAGATGAAAAGGCAGTCGTTCCCCAGCCTTGGTGGTGAATGGATGTGCGTACAGAGCTCCCTGGTGGAGGAGTCAGAGAACTTTGATTTTCTACAAGATGGCGGATGGATACCGGCGACGAGTACATACTGTGTGCATTGATTTGCTGCAGGGAGCCATGTATCCCAGCAATGCCGACGTTCTCTTGCCTTTAATTTTGAGAGACACGTACGGGATATCTACAGAGGACATTTACGGGATATCCCTGAATGGATCTGCCAGGGTTTTTGTCAAGTTTGCATCCGGCAGTGTCTACAATGGAATCGTCGACAGGTATCAAGAGAAGAACATCGTAATCAACACAAACTTGGAGGTACGTCTTCGGGATGCGTCGGCGCACTACTTGTGGATACGGATCAAGAATATTCCTTTCGAGGCCGATGAGGTAGACATCAGACAGGTATTTTGCCAGTATGGGGTCATCCATGCTGCCACCGTAGGGAGATGGGCCCATGGGCCATATGCAGGAATGCCAGAGGGGTCGTTCTCCCTTAAAATGACCCTGAGGCGGCAAATACCGTCTTTTGTTGTGATGGAGGCGTTCCGTACTCAGGTGTACGTGACGTATGCAGGACAGGAGAGAACGTGTCGACTATGCGGCGGCACTGGGCATATGGCAGCAACGTGTGATCGGTGACGGGGCCCAGACAATGGGACTCGAGGTGAGGACGACGTGCGGACAGAACTAGGTGCCCGAGAGGAACAGGTGCTGTTAGCGACACCTGTGGTAGAAGATATAATGGAAAATGCTGCGGGAATTGATAAATGGAGTGATGCTGTTGAAGCGAGTGAGGAGGCCGTGTTGACGTTGCCCCAGGAGTCTCCGAGTGAGACAATGGAGGTGGCTGGGGTCACCCCTGAAAGAAGTCCACTGGAGGATGGGACTGAGTTCCCAGACCCCAGTCTTGAGGACCTGAGGAGGATTCTGGATAGTCCATTGCCGGGAGAGTTGCAGAGTACAGTAGTGGAATCGGATGGAGATGTGGAGAGTCAGGGGGGTGTGGGTGTTGATGGTGCTGAAGTGGTCAACTGCAGGTCAGTGGTTGTTGCAGAAGTGGAGGTGCATAGGTCTCCAGGGAAGGGGGTCATGGAGTTTGAGAGTGAGTCACGTAAGAGGCCAAGTGGTGAGGCTGACAATGATGTGATTACACCAGGACAGAGGTCCAGTAAAAAGACCTGGGTGGACATACCTAAGGGAGGGAAAGGGGGAGCCAAGGGGAAAGGTGGAGGTAGAAATGGAAAGGAGAGCCGAGGGTTTGGTGGTACTTTCAAGACTGTGGAGCCAGGATCCGTGAGGCCGAGACGAAAACCCCCATTGCAGAATTCAAGTGTTTGAATATGAATGTCAATGGCCTCCGAGCGGAGGTTAAGAGGAAATGGGTGGAGGCAACACTGAGACGTATGAATGTAGACATATGCTTCCTACAGGAGCATAATTATAGGTGTGGAAGGTAATTAATGTTGAAAGGTTATAGGTTATATACAGGAGGTTCTGGGCATTTAAAGGGAGGGGTGATGGTGGGGGTATGGGAGACCAGCCCTTTTCATCTGAGGACATGGGAGGAGGGGGAAGGGGTAGAATTGTTAGAGTGGAAGGTGAGTGGGGGGATATTCAGGTGTGTTCTGTTGGGGTGTACATGCCGGCGTGCAATGATCGTAGAGTTAAGGAGGATTTTGTTCGTAACGATTTAGTCTACGCCTTAAGGGGCCTTCCTATGGTTACTATTGTAGCAGGTGATTGGAATTGTATAATTAGAGGGAAGGATGTCGAGCCTAGAGGGGCAGGATGTATGTTGGATGCCTTAAGGGAGGTTTTGGGGGCAGTGGGGGTGGTGGATGTGGTACAGGGTGGGGGGTGGAACGTGGAACACACCTTTGTATGGAGAGGATACGCAGCACGGCTTGATCCGGTTTATGTAACTTGGGATATACAGGTGAGCAGTGTAACCTATGTGGAGATGGGTTTTTCAGATCATAGAGGTTGAGTTAGGATGGAAGGGTGCAGTTAAGATTTATCCTAGTTATTGGAAATTGAATGTGCGTTTGCTGCAGGGTGAGGGACATCGTGAGGTTTTTGAGGAATGGTGGGGAAGATTGTGGGGTGGGGGTAATGGTATCGAGGATGTTGTGAAATGGTATGATACAAAAGCAAAGGTGGCAATAAGGGATTTTTACATGCGGATGGGGTCTGAGGATGGGAAGTTGAGGTATGGGAAACAGAGGTATTTGGAGGAGCAGTTGCGGATTATTATAAGGGGGGGGGAGGTACCCGCAGGATGAGATCGATGAACTGGGGCCAATTAAGGGAGATTCAAAATGAAAATTTTCAGGGCATGACGATTATGTCCTTAACAGTGGACGAGGATTTAGATGGGTATAGGAGTGGTCAGGTGATACATAACACTGAGGGCATGAGTTGCTATACGGATAAAAGGTTTCAGAGAAAGTTGCAGAAGGGGTTATATAATCAGGAGGCATGTGGTTTCGTTTTAGGTAGCATCTTAGAGAGGATTAGTCAGGAGGACAGGAAAGGTTTGGAGGGACGCATTACTGAGGAAGAGGTATGGCAGACGGTGCAGGGACAGAAACTTGGAAAGACACCGGGTTTGGACGGGATTTCGGGTGACTTCTATGTGACTCATTGGGAGGTTTTGCGAGAGGTATTGGTGAGGGTTATGTTACAAAATGACACGATATCTATTAATAATAGACATCTCCAGTGAACACTAGAAAGGATAGCCCTTCTAGCATCCAGCCTGTTACTGGGCTTTTGCAACAAAGTCAGTATCCTGGTTCAGTTATCCGACATATTATATAGCTTAAGAGGATTGCAACTGATAGGGTATTAATCAACGAAATATATTTAAAAGGTTTATTATCAAAGTGAGAAAATCTAGGGTAGCAAAGTAAATCAAATATAAAGATATTAAGATATCAATTAGGAGGTTAATTAGGAGGGTAGCTCCTACACTGCTCTCATATACAATAAGTCTGTGCTGAGGGCACATATATATAAATGACTCAGAAGTACCATCAGGTACAATGTCAGTAATTACAATAATATATACAAATAAGAATAAATGTGTGTATGAGTGTGCTCCCGGTAACTCTAAGACTCGACTCAACCAGTGTACGACTGAACAACTTCTCATAAGCTAGCTGCACTAACATACTGACAATCAGAACAGCTTGATTGTCCAGTAAAATGACCAATTCGTAGAACAGCAATATAACAGGCAACAGCAACACAGCGTCAGGAACAAGGAGATATAAAATCGACCCTAACTGGGGACCATCAGTAGATCCTCCAAAACAGTCA
>WNWK01045290.1:0-14786 GCA_009830355.1 Cherax destructor
CAGATAGGTTGGATTTATAAGTTGGATGATATAATGTAATTTAGAAAAGGAGGAATGTAAGGGGTTGGGAGCAGTAGGGATTGAATACTATGTTTGTTTGGTTCAGTCATTTATAATTGTTTTGTTATTGTCGTTGTTGTTATGGAGCGGCCTTAGAGAGTACATGGTTTTAGTTACTCTGGGTTTTACTAACCTACAACCTGGAGAGAGTCTACCTGGAGAGAATTCCAGGGGTCAACGCCCCCGCTCCGGTCCGTGACCTAGGCCTCTTGTTGGACCAGAGCCTGATCAACCAGGCTGTTACTGCTGGCCGCACGCACTACACATTGCTTTCTAAAACTTCGAAAATTAATTCATAGACAAATCTATTCCTACCTCGTCTCACACAATGTACTCAACCCCTGTCAATTTGGATTCAGGACAAACAAGAGCACAAAAAACGCACATGTTGGAGTAATATATACAGCACTTGAGAAAAAGAAGTCCCACTGGGAATCTTCATTGATCTACGCAAAGCTTTTGATACAGTCGACCATGATTTACTGCTCACAAAATTAGCACACTATGGTATAAGGGGCACCCACCAACTACCTAAAGTCATACCTCACCAACAGAAGCCAATACGTGTACACAAATGGAGCGAACTCTTCCCACAACAAATTACAGTCGGAGTCCTCAAGGAAGTGTCCTGGGGCCACTCCTATTCCTCATTTACATAAATGACCTACCGAATGCATCACAACTACTCAAACCAATTTTATTTGCAGATGACACAACATATGTCTTCTCACCCAAATCCAGTTATACTGGCAACACTGTTAATGCCGAATTACAGAAAATATCAACATGGATGACGACTAACAAGCTTACTCTCAATACTGACAAGACCTACTTCATACAGTTTGAAGCAAAGCCACAAATGTTCCACTTAACATAACACTCAATGGTACACCCATCACAAGACTCACAGAGGAAAATTCCTAGAATCCACCTTGACAGTAGCCTTAAATTCCAAACACATATACAACAAATTTCCAAGAAAATCTCGAAGACAGTAGGCATATTATCAAAGATACGCTATTATGTACCTCAATCAGCTCTCCTTGCACTATATCATTCACTTATCTACCCGTATCTCACCTATGGAATCTGTGCATGGGGATCAACAACGTTAAATCACCTTAGACCACTCATAACACAACAAAGGCCGCAGTCAGAATGATAACAAATTCCCACTCTAGACAGCATACTCCACCAATATTCAAAAGTCTCAAACTACTCACCGTAAAGAACATTCATACTTACTCTTGTGCCTACTACATATATAAAACTTTACACTCTAATATAAACCCTCTGCTCAAAACTCTCCTCACCAACTTTAATAGGACCCATGACCACAACACAAGACACAGATCACTTTTTGATATACCCCGTGTTCATATCAACCTATGTAAAAATTCTATGCACATAAAGGGCCCCAGAATCTGGAATTCATTACCAGTAAATATTAAGATAATCTTGTCTGAAATCAATTTAAGACTCAACTCAAAACCACCTACTCACCCAAAAACTAAATGATCATACTATAAACTACTTTTCATGTAATCTGCAATGAAATAAAAATTTGTTTGTTTGTTTGTTTATGTGTTTCCTCCACGTCAAGAGTGGTGCATCCAAGTGACACCCAACCATCTATGAGAAGAGACCAAAGGAAGTGGAGTCTGACCCAATGAAACAGATGGAAGAGTAGAAAGGCGTGTCTAGTAAAACATAAGAGCCGGGACTTGGAGACACTAACCTCCAAACCCCAGGTGGCAGCCCATGATTTATGCACTGTAGGGCATGCTGAAGGTTTTTTGTGTGCAGCAGAAGTAGTGGCACTGTACATTAGGGGCCACATCATCTGCATACACCAGGGTATGCACGCCCTGCATGGAAGGAGATCTGACATTAATATAGAAAAAAGGAGAGGACTAAGAACGGATCTGGGGCACTCCCCGGTATATAGGACGAGTGAGGACATCGTGCCACCTACTGCAACCTGGAAGGTTCGCCTGTAAAAGTCGCATCCAACGGAGGGGAGCTCCTGCCAGCCCCATGCGGGCTAGCAAAAGTATTGCCGTGTGGGATGCAGAATCAAATGCTCCACGCAGATCCAAAAACAGCTAGAAGGATCTCCCGGCTTTCAAAGAAGATGCACTAACTGTACAAATTGAAGCAAAGAGTCGAGAGTGGATCGACCCTCACGGAAGCCACTCTGGTTGTCAGGTAAGAGGCCATGTTCCTCAGTCCACCATGAGAGACGGGTGGCCACCAGTCTTTTCCAACACTTTACCCAAGCAGGGCAGTAAAGCAATGGGTCGGTAAGAGTCTGGTTTGGTATTATCTTTGCCTGGTTTCAGAATCGGAACCAGTAGAGAGTGCTTCCACGCATCGGGGTAAACTCCTTGAGACCAGCTGGCATTGAAAACCTCCAGCATGGCATCTGTACAAGAGGGAAGTAGATGCAGTAAGAATGAATAAGGTATGTTATCCTCCCCAGGAGAAGAACGGGAAGAAAGCTGGGAGAGTGCCGCTGTAGTTCATGAGAACTGAAGGGAGATGCCAGCACCTGGCAGTCAACCTTCGGTACTACAGGGGCAGAAGACCCCATTTGATCACCCTTAGAAGGTAGGGGAAGAGCAAACTTAGGCTCAAAGAATTAGCAAACAAGTCTGCTTTATCCTGAGGGAAGAGTGGCGTTGCACCATCCCCCAACAGGAAAAGGAGCTTACAGATCGAGATCCCAGCATAGAGTGGAAGAAACCCCATGCCTGGCTAGCAGAGGTGCGAAAAGAAAGAGAAGAACAGAAAGAAGCCCATGATTCACGTTTTGCGTGGAGGAGTGTTCGCCGACATAAAGCGTCAGCCCTTCCGTAAGCCAACTGTAGAGCCCTTGAAGGTTGGCGCCGCCACTGTGCCCACGCCTTCGACGAGCCATCACTGCTTGGAGGCACTCATCATTCCACCATGGAACCCGGGGTGAGAACGGAAGCTCCAGAAAGACGAAATGAACGGGAGCCTGCCTCTAACATGGCCCCTTGAAGGGATGCAATGCATCGTCAACAGAGAGCCTTGAGGCAGGCTATACTCAAAGAGTGTGTTACTGTAACTCGTCCAACCGGCCTGAGTGGTTTTCCACCGTGGACGAATTGCCGTCACTGGCACTGTTGGGGCTCCATTGGTAGATACAGTGACAGGGAGATGATCACTCCCATGAAGGGGCCTACAGAAACAATGGCTGTAGTGAAATACCACACCCAAGAACGAGGTCCAGGGTAGAAGCTCGTCCTGTGTAAGGATCCACTCTAGTCTTCAATCCTGGTGGTGTGAGCAACGAAAGGGGAGATGCGAGGAGGGCTTGGAACAAGGCCCTACCTGTGGATTCATGGCTCATAAAGAAATGGATGGCTCCCAGAAATGGTGCCTAGCATTGAAATCCCCTATGACAAGTACAGAACCACTGAGTTGCCCAAAGTAATGGGTAAACTCACTCTGTGTTATTGACCTGCCCGGATTGTAAATCAGGAGGAAGGTACACCACTGAGTGCCCAAGGCAAGCCGCACAGTTAGAGTTTCTAACACCCCATTCTCATAGGTTCGGAGGGAAAGGATCACACTCTGGAGCCGGCTACACACCAAAAAGAGCTAGGCCACCACGACCCTCTTCAAAGCGATCCCGTCGATAAACAGTGAAACCCGACAGCCGAACAGAATGACGAGGACGTAACCATGTCTCGAGAGGCCCACCACGAGTGGCTGTACCTCAGCCAGATACTTCTGGAGGTCTAGGAGCTTTCCCAATATGGAACGAATATTCCAGAGAAGAAAATAGAGGAGTGGGAGTGAGTCACGTCTGCGAACTAAGAAGCCCAATGAAGCGAGGGAGAACCGAGAGACATGCAGTCATAAAAGAGGTGCCCTGTAGGAAGGAATGAAGCACTTCCTCCACCAAATGGAGGACAGGACGAAGAAATGAAGCCCAGGCAGGCGAGAGTGAAACATCGGAATCATCAATAGCTAAGGGTCCTGAGACAGTGGCAGGCTGGGATCGAGGAGAAATAGAGGGGGGACTTCTGTGAGGAGTGAGGCACTGGGTCAGGCAAGGGGTTCATTTGGACAGGGGGGTACCAAAGTGCGAGTTGATTTTGAAACTGCACCACCTTGACGGGAGGATATGCGTCGAAACGAGGAGCATGAGCAATAACTTCCGCAGTGAAGCCGGATCTGAAGACACCTGAAGAAGATGTTGCCCCGGAGGTGGGGAATCCTCTGAGGGTAGAGAGAGTTCTGCAAGAGCTGCAAAACGGTTTGAAACAGGGACATTAGTCCTCACAGCTGCGGAGAACAGGTGACCCGGCCGCACTGGTGCTTGGGAGAAGCCCTTAGTGGGGGCGCTGAGACGAGGAGGAGGGCCGATGAACTGTGACTAGCTTTACGGACCGCAGGCTGGAGTTACATTCATCGAGGGAAAGAGACTGGGCCTTGGCCGAGTTTGCCAAATCAAGAGCCTGGCGATATGCCGGGAAAGACCGGGATGTGACTTTGTGGGCCCCTTTACAAAAATAGCATGAGGCAGGACGAGTACAGGGAATACCGTCTTTGACTACTGGGTGAAACCCACTACAGTTTGCACACCTAACCTTACCACGGCAGGACAACTCTCCATGCCCAAAAAGGAAACATTTCCGACACCGAAGAAGAGGAAAAGTATATGGAAGGACAGGAAACCTTAGATTGCCAAAAATTACAAATTGCGGGAGAGCACCTGAGAAACATACACGAACCATACGAGACGGGGCAGGACGAGTCGAGAGGCTCCAAACCTCTCGCAAACCCAAGTCATCCCCCCACTCAAAACCAACTCCCGAATGCATCTCCTCATCTGATAGGGATGAGGAAATCGGTCCAATTCTACCGTAACAACAACCAGCAGCAAGGATTGAGGAGCGGACCTCCCAGCAGACTACATTCCACTTACCTAGGACATGGATAGCATTAAGTGGTAATGGCTAGAAAGACTTACGATGTAGTCGGAGCTTAGGGCTGCACCCTACCGAGTTGCTGGACACCCCCGTCTATGCAGGCCTTGCCGAAAGGAGAGCCACTGATGGCATTAGTGACTTCCCGTGATTGGTGAAGGGGTACCACCAGCCTTGGGACGCACGATAACTACCATCACATCTGGGGTAATGTGGGGTGGAGAAGAAACACAGTCCAGACAAGAAGTTGGCTGGCGCTTAGGGCTAGACAGGGGCCTGGCTCCATCATCAACCTCAAGGGCCAGTTTATAAATCCCAGCAGGGGGCACAAATCCATATCATGGTCCAGAGGCGAGGAAACAGGTGTCAATTGAGTATGGGCCAGAGGGGGTCCCCCCATAGGGGCGAACGACATCCCAGGCAAACTCTCCAGAAATGGGTCAAATAACACTGCTTGATATGAAGAAATTTCTAGCGGCACATGCACACAAGAAAAAATAATAGTGAAGAGCCAAAAGGACCGTCACCACCAACAAACATCTGAGGAGCCTTCAAAAGACGTCTCGATCAGCTGAGTGACAACCACCAACCCTCAGTCGTTGTTGTTCAGCTCAAGGAGAGCCATTGACATGCCATGGCATTAGGTTTTAGTTTGATATATTTATTATGCACCCCATACCCATCCTGTGGGCGGTAGTCAAAAGATTACAGAGGTAATAATGGGTCCAGGGACTGGACCTCAAAGTTTGATAGGTGAGCAAGTTACAAAGGTAATGAACTCAGATGGTCACAATCATGACAAGTTACTGGTCAAAGAGACATTCGGGGATGTGCTGATAATCCTTTATTAAGATACAACATAGCGAATGCTTAGCTAAAGAAACAAAGTACACAAATTAGGATGCACACCTGACTAGATAAGCATTGTACCTCCTAGTCCTAATATATCATTAATGTACACTGTAGGACGTAACTCTATAGTGGGTGTGCAGTGCCTTATGCTAATAACACGTAATTACTGACTTACATATTAGGAAGGTAATACGTGTTCGGCCGCACTCTGTTTGTTTACGACTGAGTTTCACTGCCTCACCTACAGGCGGCGCAAGGGTGCCGCCGGCCGCCAACTTTGACTCACTCTATGCCACGTCACCTACATCCCACACCCCCCCAGTTTCAAGCAGGAAACCCTCACTCGGACGAATCCCGTGGGTACGCCGGCGGACGTCTGTCTCTGCGGGTCTTGGAGGTGGCGACGCATGGGTGTGTCGTGATATGGTCGGGTCGGGTCCTTCTGCCCGTGGGACTGCCTGGTCCATGTGCTCTATGGGAGGTTTGGGGTTCGGTGCTGTTCCGTGCAACTGTGGAGGTGTAGCTGCTGAGTCAGCATCGGGCCCCGGGAGGCAGCTCGCCGTCCTGTACTTCACCACTGGCTGGCGTGGATGGGGTGTTGGAAGGCTGATGACACGTATATGGTGATGACACGGGCTGGTTGGTATTGGCCAGCCCCTGGATGGCGAGGAACCGCGATTCCGCAAAGTGAGCCGACCCGAGCCATCCACCTTGACCAAGTATTGGTCAAACGGCTTTGTTTCCACTATCACACCGGTCCTGTCCCATCTCGTGCTGTGATTCCCGGTCTGGTTTGCAGAACCACCCGATGACCAGGCGCTAAGGGGGAGCTGCCGTGTGTGGTGCTGTAAATCGTCGACTTGCTTGGCAAACCTCAGTCGGAGGGCCTCTTCTTGCATGCCCCATGTTTGACGCCACACTGGGTGAATCACTGGGTGGTGAATACCTGCGTTCCCGGCGATGGGTAGGAGGTCCCGAAGATTCTTGCCGAAGATGATTTGTGCCGGTGACATGTTGGTCTGGGGGTCTGGCGTGTTTCGATATTGAAGCAAGCCAGCAGCTACCGCCTCCGTGTCAAGGCTGCCATTTGCGT
The DNA here is from genome assembly GCA_009830355.1 of Cherax destructor. Taxonomy (NCBI): domain Eukaryota; kingdom Metazoa; phylum Arthropoda; class Malacostraca; order Decapoda; family Parastacidae; genus Cherax; species Cherax destructor. The sequence goes on from WNWK01045290.1 coordinate 6,967, forward strand.
CTGTGTGCGATGTCAGTAAGCCTTCATAGACTTGACAGCCATCCCGCCCGCCCATTGGACTGCGGGTGGTAAGCTGATGACAGGCGATGTCTCACGCCCCATCGTTGTAGAAGTGACATTGTTTCCTTTGCAGTGAACTCCGGGCCTCCGTCTGTGCTCAATTTTTCGGTAGCTGAACGTTGCAAAGTAATTGAGAAGGGCTGCGGAAGCCCTGGCGCCAGACTTAGATGCGACGACGTGTGGCCAGCCACTGAACCTGTCCACAATGACCAAGTACCCAATGCCACGCAACACGCAAAAGTCAGCGGCAATGGCTTGAAAGGGGTTGCTTGGTAAAATGGCTGTACTGGTGGCATGCATGGCTGGAAGGTGACATTCCCAGCAAGCATGGCACCTGGACCGTGTGCCCTCGATATCTCTGGTGATGCCGGGCCAAAAAACGGCGCTTAATGCCCTACTGTGCATCGACTGGTGCCTTGGTGAGCAGCATGGAGTGTCCGTAATACCTCATTCCGAAGTGCCCGTGGTATCACGATCCTGTGGTCCATCATGACGACTTCGTCCACGAGAGATAATCTGTCGCGGTACTGCCAGTATGGTTGCAGTTCCTCGGGTAAGGCATCGCGGATGGTGGGAACCCAAACTCGACTAGTGGCATGAGCAATTGGAGGGCCTGGTCTGCGGAGGTGCCCCTCTTGACTCTCTCCCAGTGACAGCCGAGCGAATCCGCAGCTGATCTTGTCGCCGCTTGAGTAGAGTCTCCAGGTCATCATGGGACCCGCTGGGAGCCGGACGGGACAAAGCGCACAACTCGCTGGCTGTGTCCATCGGGGCTGTGGCTGATGGATATCGAGATGTAGCATCTGCCGCTGGAATGGTCTGGCCAGGCACGTGCACAATCTTGTACTGCCACATGAGGGTGCGCTGTTTGAGTCTGAAGAGCCTCGGATTGGTGATGTCATCTAGTGCCTGATCCCCAAGAATTTTCACGACGGCTTGTGGTCTGTCGTTACGATGAGATCTCGGCACCCCATGGTGAAGAAGCGACTATCCTCCAGTGCCCATGCGACAGCTAAGGCTTCTCCCTCAATCGGTGCATACCGCTTCTCGGCATCCCTTAAGAAGCGAGATCCGGCCAGTGTTATCTTCCAACCGTCTGCACAACACCCCGGAATAGCACCATCACAGCTGCAATGTTTCTGCCGTAGCCAATATCCCACCCCTGTTCGAGACCAGTCGGGGTTGAGGCACGTCCGTCTGCTGGGGTCGAATATCTCGACCCCTGTCTCGATCTCCTTGATGATTGCCTCTTTCGACCGATGGAACGCCTCTTCCAGTGCTGGGTCCCATTTGAAACTGACCTTAGGGCTAGGAGCGATTTGAATGGTGCCATCAATCCGTGGTCCTGCCGTGAGTGTGATACCTGGTTAACCAGCCCAAACCAGGCCCACATCCGTAATGTTGGAGGGTCTGGGAAATGTCAGCGATGGCATTTAGGTATTTAGGTAAAGGTTTCACTCGGATTTGGATCTGAAACCCAGCAAATTCAACTTCCATCGAGGCAAACTGAAACTTAGCTGGGTTGAGGATTATACCGTGCGTCCGACGCAGTTCCAGGTAGTCAATCACTCGCCACCAATGTTCCTTCAAATCTGTGTCCAAATGATGGCGTCATCCACGCACTTGGTCTTTCTGGGTACATCAGCGATGATGGCATCGTACCGCTGTGTGTAGGCATCCCGATGCGAGGAAGCCCATTGGCCACGACAGTAACGGAACCCACCCTGCTCGGTCAGGAACGTTGTCTTGTTGCATCCTCGGCCGGATCTCACTGAGTGAAAGCCATTCCATGCATCTGTGACAGTCTTGACTGTGTTAAGTGGAATGGCCTTCGCCTGTTTAGGTGGGACGGTGTGATGGGTTTCCCGTACACTGTGGCGATTTAGCGGTTGCAGATCCACTGTACGACGAGGCGTGCCATCCGACTTGGGTGTCAAGACCATACTGTGAAGCCATGTCACGGGTGTGTTCGGGGCACCCGCTCTATAACGCCAGTGCCACATCCCTGTCAAGTTGGTCTGACACTCCTGTTGCCAGTGAACTGGGACATTTGGAGGTCTCCTGGTCACCACTGGTTGCACCTCTGGGTCAACCCGAATCACCATGGGGGGCCTGTCATCGGGAGCGGCTGGTGAGGGCATACGTTGAAGGTCGATGATGAGTACCTCTCCAAGAGCCATATCTTCATTTCTGCGGTGGACTCAATAGATGGTACTATGGGCAAACTCGCCGGGCGGGGAGGCGGTGCTGACGCTGTGGGCATCCACATCCTGCCACCGTTGGGCGGGGTGCCTGCATGTACAGCATTCCCAAACACTACAGTGTCCGTGGCGCCAATTCTCGGAAAGTCCGGCCCGATAACCCTCAGCTGTTCCAACGCAGTACGGCTCAGGTAAACCGGCTAGTGGAGTCGGTAACATAGACCATGGTGGAGGTCTGGCGTTGCGCCCATTGTTGTTGCAACCTGACAGCGTGAGGAATACAGCACCCAGAACATTTATCTCTGCATTGTTTGCGGCAAGAATGCGTGTAGAGACACGAGTGAGGTGATGTTTGCGTAAACCCAACTTATGGAGTAGCTGCAGTCCCATCAGACAGGTTTGTGCGCCTGAGTCGGCGATGGCAGAAATGCTGACAGACCGCCGTGGAGGACATGGTGTCCCTCATCCCAGCATAGGCCTCGCCGTCCACAGCTACCGTCAAAGACAAGGTTGGATGTGGCGGTGCCTCACCCGCGCCAGACCCTGTCTCGGTAGTGGCGACATAGTGAAACAGTGCCTCCACTGACCCACTGGATGCAGGTGGGGATGATTTACGGTTGCGTGGGTTGTTCTTTTTCCAGCACTCGAGACACAACGTGAACTCCTTGAGTCTGCCCTCACCGTACCGGAATTGGGGAGTGAGAGCGCCACAACGGCAGCGTATCTTGCGCCTCATCTGGGCCTGCTCGCCATGATCCTGTGCTGGGGCTGATGTCACCTGGCTGCAGCGTCCCTGAATCATTTTCTTGTAGCCACTGGCCGCCACCCGTAGGTTCTCAGTCCCCATGGCACGGGCGGCAGTCTCTTTATTATCGACGAGGCCGACAGTGTCATTCAGAGTTCGTGTGTCAATGTCTGTTGTCCCGAGGACCTCCTTCTTGATGTCGTCATCTGCCAGACCAGTTAAGAGAACCAATTTAACAATGTCATCCGTGTAGTCCATGGCGACGATGCCAGGGCAGGTGGCCACACTACAGGTCCCAGTTTTGGTCCAATGACAGACATTGGCCAACCCACGAGTCTCGCCACATACTGCCTGACGTGTTCCCCTGGGTCCTGCTTCGTCTGAAGCAGTGTTGCCCGTCTCACACTCAGCGCCACGCTCAGCACCGTGAGTCGTTTCATGGCGTTAAGACCTCTGTCTCAGAGTTGCTAGCAATTGTCGGGGTTTCCCGGAACAATGCGGCTTCTAAATCTGGCTCACAGCAGGCCAGGAGCTGAGCAGTGACCTGACCTGGCGTTAGGTCAGTCCCGTTCTTAAACATGTCCCACCTGCGGTAAAAGCAGCCCAATCATCTTCACCGATGCCGTGCTGTAGAGTTGGGCGGTTGATTTTCGGAGGTTTCTGTCGGGTGTCCCTAGTGTCATGCACATTCCTCTGATGTAACTGCATCAGTGCAATGCATGTCGGCATGTCATCTGCCGTCTCCACCTCTGTGCACCCTGCAGCCTCGCAACTCAACGACACAGCCATTCCCACCGGGTATGCCTAGGCTATCACACCAGCTCCGTAACTTGTGTAATATGTGTAATATCTAGGAGCATGGTCAAAGAGACATTCGGGGATGTGCTGATAATCCTTTATTAAGATACAACATAGCGAATGCTCCTAGCTGCAAAGAAACAAAGTACACAAATTAGGATGCACACCTGACTAGATAAGCGCACATTGTACCTCCTAGTCCTAATATATCATTAATGTACACTGTACGGACGTAACTCTATAGTGGGTGTGCAGTGCCTTATGCTACATAACACGTAATTACTGACTTACATATTAGGAAGGTATACGTGTTACGGCCCCGCACTCTGTTTGTTTACGACTCGAGTTTCACTGCCTCACCTACAGGCGGCGCAAGGGTGCCGCCGGGCCCCAACTTTGACTCACTCTATGCCACGTCACCTACATCCCACAGTTACAAAGGTATTTGCAGATTACAGAGGTATATAGGGTCCAGAGACTGGGCCCCAAAGTTTTGATAGCTGAACAAGGTACAATGGTAATGAATTCACTAGTTACAAGGTAATGAATCATGTAAGTAAATTTACTTACGTCTGTACATGGTTGCACTCATGAACAAATTATAAAGCAATGAGCAATCTATTAGTCTACACCCAGCCACAACTGTAATGAGTTATTGGTGCAAATTTTAATTGTTGGGTCACACACACACACATATACATATACACATACATATACACACACACACACATACATGTATATACATACACACATACACATACACACAGTGGGCGCCTGTGACGAGTGGTGTACCACAGGGGTCAGTCCTAGGACCAGTGTTATTCCTGGTATATGTAAATGACATGACGGACGGGATAGACTCAGAAGTGTCTATATTCGCGGATGATGTGAAAATAATGAGGAGAATCACATCGGAAGAGGACCAGGCAGGGCTGCAAACAGACCTGGACAAGCTCGACATCTGGTCTAGCAATTGGCTTCTCGAATTCAATCCCTCCAAATGCAAAGTCATGAGGATCGGAGAAGGGCAAAGAAGACCGCTGACAGAGTACAAGCTAGGCGGACAAAGGCTACAGACCTCGGCAAAGGAGAAAGACCTTGGAGTGAGTATAACGCCAAGCACGTCTCCGGAGGCACACATCAACCAGATAACTGCGGCAGCATATGGGCGACTGGCAAACCTAAGATTAGCGCCGTACCTTAACAAGGAATCGCTCAAGACACTGTATACCGTGTACGTCAGGCCCATACTAGAATATGCAGCACCAGTCTGGAACCCACACCTGGTCAAGCACGTAAAGAAACTAGAGAAAGTGCAAAGGTTTGCGACAAGGTTAGTTCCACAACTCAGGGGTCTGTCTTATGAAGAAAGGTTGAGGGAAATAGGACTAACAACACTGGAGGAAAGAAGGGTCAGAGGAGACATGATAACGACATACAAAATACTGCGGGAATTGACAAGGTAGACAGTGACAGGATGTTCCAGAGAGGGAACACAGAAACAAGGGGACACAACTGGAAGCTGAAGACTCAGATGAGTCAAAGGGATGTTAGGAAGCATTTCTTCAGCCACAGAGTAGTCAGGAAGTGGAATAGTCTAGAGAAAGATATAGTGGAGGCAGGAACCATACATAGTTTTAAGACAAGGTATGATAAAGCTCATGGAGCAGGGAGAGCAGAGACCCAGTAGCAGACAGCGAAGAGGCGGGGCCAGGAGCTGAGTCTCGACCCTTGCAACCACAATTAGGTGAGTACAATTAGGTGAGTACACACACACACACACACACACACACACACACACACACACACACACGTGGCAATGCTTTATTTACAGGGAGCAAAGTCAGGGTATTTTTCCAGAATGGTCTGTAATATACCACTGTGGATAAAATACTTTGACATATCTTGAACATTTATGAGTGAGTTGTCTCTGAATTCATTAATTTTATCGCACTCCAGTACATAATGACGCAGGTGTGACAATAATCCAACTGGCAAAGTTTACATCTTGTATGGCATTAGGGCAGCTTAATCTAATGACTTATAGACTATGTACATAATATTAGAGAAATTGATTGAGTTTATTCTAGTTATATATTTGATTGTTCAAATTACAATATGATGATATTACACTTCAAATTACAATATGATGATATTACATTGTAACAAGTGTTTAGGAGGATGGTAATATAATAGAAAAAATTGAGATTATCTTAAGGAAAATAACATTGAGCATTTTTGAAAGTAATTTATTGTAGGAGTATTTAGTTTAGGGTGAGTAGGGGGTAACAATAGTAACATATAAGTAAAAATTGAAATTATCTTATAGGAAAATAATATTGAGCATTTTTTAAAGTAATTTACAGTATGAGTATTTAGTTTAGGGTGAGTAGGTGGTTTTAAGAAGAGTCTTAAGTTGATTTTCAGAGAAGGTTATCTTAGTATTTACTGGTAATGAATTCTAGATTCTGGGGCCCTTTATGTGCATAGAATTTTTACATAGGTTGATATGGACTCAGGGTATATCAAAAAGTGATCTGTGTCTTGTGTTGTGGTCATGGGTCCTATTAAATTTGGTGAGGAGAATTTTGAGCAGAGGGTTTATATTAGAGTGTAGAGTTTCATAAATGCTCTCAACTCATCAAGTATAACTTGTAGCATGCTCGTGTCAGAAGCCAGGCACAGGTATGGTAGGATTCTGGATAGTAGAGTCAGAGTGCACATGCTGTGGATTCCATCTCACATTGGTCTTCAGATGCATGATAGAACTGATAAATTGGCTAAGTTTTATGCTTTCAAAGAGGGGATAGATTACAATCTTGGCTTGTCAGTTAGCAGTTTGAGAACAATAATACGAAAAGAACTTCAACTGAATTTTATTGACTTAAGACTCAGGGAGTTTGACACCAGTCAGTCCATCTATCATCATTCTATCATGCAGGAGGAGCCACATGTCTATGGTGCATCCAACAAAATAAGCAGACTCTTGGATGTCACTACCGCCCGCCTCCGGCTGGGTTACAAGTATCTTTGGCAGGTTAAATCACCACCACCAGATGTAGACCAAACAAGATGTAAACTTTGCCAGTTGGATTATTGTCACACCCTGCGTCATTATGTACTGGAGTGCGATAAAATTAACGAATTCAGAGACTACTCATTCAGAAATGTTCAAGATATGTCAAAGTATTTTATCCACAGTGGTATATTACAGACCATTCTGGAAAAATACCCTGACTTTGCTCCTTGTAAATAAAGCATTGACACGTGTGTGTGTGTGTGTGTGTATGTACATGTGTGTATGTGTATGTATATACATGTATGCGTGTGTATGTGTATATGTATATGTGTGTGTGTGTGACCCAACAATTAAAATTTGCACCAATAACTCATTACAGTTGTGGCTGGGTGTAGACTAATAGATTGCTCATTGCTTTATAATTTGTTCATGAGAGCAACCATGTACAGACGTAAGTAAATTTACTTACATGATTCATTACCTTGTAACTAGTGAATTAATTACCATTGTACCTTGTTCAGCTATCAAAACTTTGGGGCCCAGTCTCTGGACCCTATATATACCTCTGTAATCTGCAAATACCTTTGTAACTTGTCATGATTGTGACCATCTGAGTTCATTACCTTTGTAACTTGCTCAGCTATCAAACTTTGAGGTCCAGTCCCTGGACCCATTATGTACCTCTGTAATCTTTTGACTACCGCCCACAGGATGGGTATGGGGTGCATAATAAAGATATCAAACTAAGAGTTTTATGTATGTAGTAGGCACAAGAATAAGTGTGAATGTTCTTTACGGTGAGTAGTTTTAGGCTTTTGAATATTAGTGGAGTATGCTGTCTAGAGTGGGAATTTGTTATCATTCTTACTGCAGCCTTTTGCTGGGTTATGAGTGGGCTAAGGTGATTTAATGTTGTTGATCGCCATGCACAGATTCCATAGGTGAGATAAGGGTAGATAAGTGAATGATATACTGCAAGGAGAGCTGATTGAGGCAC
>WNWK01045291.1:0-14786 GCA_009830355.1 Cherax destructor
AATCACTCATCATAGTATTGCTAGAGCAGTCAATCACACGTCATAGTATTGCTTGAGCAGTCAATCACACGTCATAGTATTGCTTGAGCAGTCAATCACTCGTCATAGTATTGCTTGAGCAGTTAATCACTCGTCATAGTATTGCTACAGCAGTCAATCACTCGTCATAGCATTGCTAGAGCAGTCAATCACTCGTCATAGTATTGCTACAGCAGTCAATCACTCGTCATAGTATTGCTAGAGCAGTCAATCACTCGTCATATTATTGCTACAGCAGTCAATCACTCGTCATAGTATTGCTACAGCAGTCAATCACTCGTCATATTATTGCTACAGCAGTCAATCACTCGTCATTGTACTTCCCAAAAAAAATTTGATTCTTTTCAAGGTTGAAAAACATCTTTCAGCTTGTGTTGTTGTCATTGGAGTTGTTATTAATATTTTAACAGCTTAACAGTTTCTGAAAATGTTGACAGCAGATGATTGTTATTGATCGTCTCTAGCAAGTCAATAAGTTGTTCTGATTTACACAAATCTTCTCTTGAATACAGTACAGATAGTTCAGTTCTCAATGCATCTCTCTCTTGCCTGGGATAGTCTGCACCTGCATGTTCAAGTGCATCACTAGGCAAGTGTTCAGTATATGTTGAACAATTACTCACTAGTAGTAACTGGCTTCCAAATGATTCGTCAAACTGAATCTCGTTCTTCACTGCAATAAAATTACGTCACAAACGTCTTTTGCAGCGACTGTTTTATCTGCGTTAATATTTTTTATCTTTGTTACAGAAGACATTGTCTAAGCTTCACATTCATCTCTTAATTTCTGAACTGAAGAAGCAAAAGCTGTTAAAGAGGCATTAGCCTTAACTGTATTAATATTTCTAAACTGAAGCTGAGTAAACATAATGTCAACATGAGGCTTCACTCTGGAAAAAAAATCCCACTAAAACTCAAATTCAGGATGACTCAGGATTGTCTTGATACCCGCTACTGCAGATCCAGTGTCTCTCGAGTTAGATGCTGCAAGAGTAGTGCAACACTCAGTCACTCCATCTTTCATCTCCTGCACAGCATTAACTGTTCCGCTCTTAAAATTTCAAAGTGTTGCAGAAGGCCTTGGAATTCAACTGCCCGCAGTGTTCTCCAATGCTGTCATTCTTTGCGGAGATTTTGAAAAAAAATGCTGATATTCCTGACAAGGTGTTAAAAAATTCTGGAACCTTAGTATTGTGTGATGTTGCTGGTGAAGAGTCCAGTTACCTTAGTATTGTGCGATGTTGCTGGTGAAGAGTCAAGTTACCTTAGTATTGTGTGATGTTGCTGGTGAAGAGTCAAGTTACCTTAGTATTGTGCGATGTTGCTGCTGAAGAGTCAAGTTACCTTAGTATTGTGTGATGTTGCTGCTGAAGATTCAAGTTACCTTAGTATTGTGTGATGTTGCTGCTGAAGAGTCAAGTTACCTTAGTATTGTGCGATGTTGCTGCTGAAGAGTCAAGTTACCTTAGTATTGTGTGATGTTGCTGCTGAAGAGTCAAGTTACCTTAGTATTGTGTGATGTTGCTGGTGAAGAGTTAAGTTACCTTAGTATTGTGTGATGTTGCTGCTGAAGAGTCAAGTTACCTTAGTATTGTGTGATGTTGCTGGTGAAGAGTCAAGTTACCTTAGTATTGTGTAATGTTGCTGCTGAAGAGTCAAGTTACCTTAGTATTGTGTAATGTTGCTGCTGAAGAGTCAAGTTACCTTAGTATTGTGTGATGTTGCTGCTGAAGAGTCAAGTTACCTTAGTATTGTGTTATGTTGCTGCTGAAGAGTCAAGTTACCTTAGTATTGTGTGATGTTGCTGCTGAAGAGTCAAGTTACCTTAGTATTGTGTGATGTTGCTGCTGAAGAGTCAAGTTACCTTAGTATTGTGTGATGTTGCTGCTGAAGAGTCAAGTTACCTTAGTATTGTGTGATGTTGCTGCTGAAGAGTCAAGTTACCTTAGGATTGTGTGATGTTGCTGGTGAAGAGTCAAGTTACCTTAGTATTGTGTGATGTTGCTGCTGAAGAGTCAAGTTACCTTAGTATTGTGTGATGTTGCTGCTGAAGAGTCAAGTTACCTTAGTATTGTGTGATGTTGCTGCTGAAGAGTCAAGTTACCTTAGTATTGTGTGATGTTGCTGGTGAGGAGTCAAGTTACCTTAGTATTGTGTGATGTTGCTGGTGAAGAGTCAAGTTACCTTAGTATTGTGCGATGTTGCTGCTGAAGAGTCAAGTTACCTTAGTATTGTGTGATGTTGCTGGTGAAGAGTCAAGTTACCTTAGTATTGTGTGATGTTGCTGGTGAAGAGTCAAGTTACCTTAGTATTGTGTGATGTTGCTGGTGAAGAGTCAAGTTACCTTAGTATTGTGTGATGTGGCTGCTGAAGAGTCAAGTTACCTTAGTATTGTGTGATGTTGCTGGTGAAGTGTCAAGTTGGTGCGCATAACAGTGTATAAAGTGAACATTGGTATACACTTCTTTACTTTGCACACCTTTGTTGACACCACTTAACACAGCTGCACCGTCTTAACACAGCTGCACCGTCTTAACACAGCTGCACCGTCTTAACACAGCTGCACCGTCTTAACACAGCTGCACCGTCTTAACACAGCTGCACCGTCTTAACACAGCTGCACCGTCTTAACACAGCTGCACCGTCTTAACACAGCTGCACCGTCTTAACACAGCTGCACCGTCTTAACACAGCTGCACCGTCTTAACACAGCTGCACCCTCGTAAGTTTGAACAATGAACTTGTGCGGAAGATCACCAATTAAAATCTGCAGCTCTTTTAACAAAACACTTAACAATGCTTCTGCTGTTTGATTGTTATGCTAAAAAATCCCCAGAATCCCTCAACAGGTTTGTCTTGTAGTTCGTAACTTTGAACAATCACCATTTGTGTTTTGTCATAAATATTCGTTGTTCCATCACACTTAACTGTTAATTAAGTATTCATTTAAACACTGCAGCATTACGTAGATGAGCATCTAAACTAGAATTCAAACTACAGGCAAAATCAACTTGGCCTCGAAATACACCTGGATTTTTGGAGCTCCAGGTTTCTTCTTGTCCTCGGAGAGGGAGCTCAAATTTGCCACAGAATTTTACGCAGTTTATAATTTTGGACAACATATTTCTGTTTTTGTTTTCAACCTCTTCATTTTGTTTCACTATCGAAATCTTGTATGCTGAATCAATTTGAGCTGCAATGTTCACTTTACCCAGCATTGACAAATTTGAGTTGCAATGTTCACTTTACCCAACATTGACATAACAATAACGTTGGTTGACTGCTCTTGTTTCAGTACTTTTTGTGGTAAATGTCTCAAGTGAGTCACGCCACTTTGTGTCCATGAAGAGTCTCCACCAAATAGTAATCATGGAAAACAGAATAAAGTGTTCTTTTCATCAAAGCCACAATGCCATTCACTTTTCTGGTAAACACTGATTGCTCCTTCTTGTACTTTTTTGTAGAATGGATAAAACTGGTGTATGTCGTCCTTTTTCTTTTATCTAAACTTTTTCACATAAAATCAACTGAACTGAGTTTACTCTAGTTTCCACTGCCATCGTTTATCAAATGTTAATTACATTTAACGCTATAGAAAAGAACACTAATACGGGCCACACGCTACAACGCGCATACTCACAATGTAAACAGACCGATTGCACCTGGGTGTGTGCTGCATCGAATGCAGCTCCTCGCTGACATGTAACTCTAGTAACACCTATACTATCGTACAGCATCAAACTTCTATTTTTAATCATTTTTTATCTCGTTTCAAAAAAAAAAATCACTTATACATACATTTTAAACAACATACAACAGATTTTTCCTGTAATACATTTTTCAGTTGCAAATTATTTTAGCATAAGTTTGATGAAGTCATTCGTCTGGCAGTGAGCATCTGGGGGGACTGCAGCTCTGCAGCTCCTATTGACGAGCCGCTACTGACTACAAAACAGTAAATGCCTGCATGTTTAATGATAGAAAGTACATATAGACTGAATAAAAATTCCATTACAATACAATGATTTGTTTAAAGTAGTTACCTATGTGTGTTTTACCTAATGTATTAGATTATGTGATACCATACCCGGAGGGTGTTTCCGGGGTCCAGGCCCCCGTGGCCCGGTCTATGGCCAGGCCTCACGGTGCCATCAATCTGCTAATATGTTGTTCTTACAGTGAATCTGACGTCCTTAAATCTTCATGTTAGCAAGGGCACTGATAATGGCCTTGTAGATATCAATGCCACGTAGGAATATTTTCTCGTTGAGGAATTCATTGTGGTCATGGGCAAGGATTTTTGTTCGATTGATGGGGGAGAAGCCGAGAGCAGGAATGTTGACCTGGGGAGAACACAATACTAAGAATTAATTGCTGAATCTGAAATGTTTCCAAATTTCTGTCTTCAAGTATAAAAAAAAATATAGTGGACCCCGGATTACGTACTTATTTTGTTCCAGAATGCTGTTCAAGTGCCGTTACCAAACGAATTTGTTCCCATAAGGAATAATGTAAATTAGATTAGTCCTTTTAGACCCCCAAAAATAAACTTACGTAATTGTTCGAGTTGGGAGCAGTACGAAATCCGGGGGTCCACTGTACCGTGGTGGGGGGAACCCCGGATTTCGTACTGCTCCAAACTCGAACAATTATGTAAGTGTATTTTTGTAAGTGCATTTGTAAGTGTATTTTTGAGGGTCTGAAACAGTTTAATCTAATTTACTGCATTTCTTATGGGAACAAATTAGTTCAGTAAGGGCACTCGAACAGCATTTTAGAAAGATTTATTGACGAAATCCGGGGTTATAAGGTAATAAATTAAATACATGTGTAACGCTAGGGAATCTTTATTCAGGAAATGCTTCACCACACAGTGTCTTCATCAGTCCAATACAAAGAGGAACAATGAAGTTTAGAAGGAGTTTGAGGTATTCAGTGTGGTCTCCGTCAGCCTGGAGACCACACTAATTCAGCCACTGTGTGGCCAAACGTCCCCACAATAAAGATACACAAGTGTTGCACATGTGTCTAATTTATCAACTAGTCGGTTCTCTGAACCGTAATTTGTAATGTTTTTTTTATAAACTTAAATGTCACACTAACACTATATATGGAAAGCGCAATGCTCACTTTGCAGTCTACTAACTCACATGAATCAATGTTGGTAGAATTACCAACAATATGTTAGGTAAATGGACACAAGTTCAATTAATGTGACATTTTATTGTGGCAACGTTTCGCTCTTCAGGAACTTTATCAGGCTTTAACGGCTTGATAAAGCTGCATCTGCAACATTTCCGACCAGGAACTGAGTTTGTCTAAATCCTGCTTTAGTTCCATGACATCTACGTCTGAATCAATTATCCTACCTATATTTGTGTCATCAGCAAATTTGCTCGTATCACTAGTAATTCCCTCGTCAAAGTCATTGATATATATTATAAAAAACAATGGGAGTAAAACTGATCCCTGTGGAACGTGGCGTTCCATGACTCGATCCATGACAACACTTTTTCTCAAGTGCCATGAGCTGTATATATAGAACGCTACAGTAACACTACTGGCACAGTCAAGACGCCAAAAATACAGAGTAACGCCCAAAAATACTGCAGAAACATTACAAGAGACAGTTCATTAATATGCAAACAATACAGTAACATGCAAAAGCATTTTTTTAATGATGAAACATTTCTTCACGGTGACTTCATCAGTCCATACAAAGAGGAATAGATGAAGAACTGGAGGTTCAGGGTATCAGTCCGCAACCTTGAGTCGATGTCATCAGTCCATCAATCTCCCAGAAGAATACAGCATAAGTGCGAAGAGAGTGCTTATACTGTACGAAGGTGAGGTGCAGCAGTCATGGGTGGTATCACACTTGACAAATGTGGAAGCTAGGTCATAAGTAAGGTTGGGCAAGTGAAAATTCTATATTAAGATCCCAAGATATTGCTGTGTCTGACAGGAATGTAGATGAATGGTTCAGAGAACTGACACGTTGTCAGTGAACACATGTGCAACGTAACGGGAAAATATTAATGTGTATATAACGTTAATTTAAATACTTAGGTTGTATAATAATCTGGTCCAGCACACTCACTCCTTCTAGTTGTAGTTCATAACTTTCAATCTATATAGTGACTTTTTCTCCCGTATAAAGAGATATTATTCATAAATATTTTCATGGGATATTTCAGATAAAATTCATTTAAGGCCTGCATGAGATAGGTGTTGTGAAGAAATTAATTATAATTAGTTTTATTGAATGTAATATTAGTGTGTATTTGTGGTGAGTTTGTGTACCAATCAGGATCTCTGTTCCTCCCTTCCTTCTTTATTTTACAAGGTAAACCTTGGTAAATACGTAAACAATTATCCATCGGAAGTTTTTAATTAAAAAACTATTTTCTTGCTGCTGTGTTACAAGTGTCACCAGCTTTTGTAGTAAACCATGTTTGCAAAAATCTTGTTTTAATCTTTGTTAGATTATTTAGGAAGCGCTTCTAAACATTGCCAATAGGATTATTTGACAATGGATTCTTTCAGTTCGTCTAGATGGAAAGGACGGAGAATATTACCTTAACATTGCCTGAGTATTTTGCTAAAGCAAACACAGAGAAAAACTATGACTAGACACTGCCCAGTCAATGTATGCAGTCCTCATTCTTGTCTCTGCGTTTTATTAATCTACAAAAAGTTGGAATGACAATTTCACTCACTGTCGCTAATAGATTTTGATATAAGTTAGGAGTGAAAGTGGCAAAAGACAGGTAAATATGTGGTAACAAACAAATAAAGGAGCAGTGGTTTTTAGGCCTACTAATCTATGTAGATGATAATAATAATAATAATAATAATAATAATAATAATAATAATAATAATAATAATAATAATAATAATAATAATAATAATATATTAATAATAATAATAATAATAATAATAATAATAATAATAATAAATAATAATAATAACAGAACTTATTGAGGTAACCAAGTGGATAACGTCAACAGTGTTGACTGTATTTTCTGCCATGTATTCAGATATTCTGGCAACTAGTATTTTTACATAATTTAGCAAAATTTTTGTCTTAGGAGTTTTGTAGCAAACGGTTCATAATGTGTAATGTCAGTGTTGTCAGATCTCTGGGTGTGTGACTAATATTGTATATTACATTTCATGTCTTCACACATCAGATGTTGAACAATGTAACAAAGGTAATGAGTGGGTACAATGTACACAACAAATATCCTGGGAAGTTTGACGTCTTCGGCATCTAGGTGTCAGGCAGAAACTATTAAAGATTTAGCAAATTGACAGATATAAATCCAACTCACTGTATTAGTGGTACATCACGGGCTTCACTCTCTTTGTTCAACATTACATTCCTCTGTATATGCAATAAATGACACTTTTGGTATATCACCCAGCTGCTGAACTATCAACAATATTACATAGAAATAATCATTCAAATATTACAATTAAAATTGTTCCAGCAGGAAGAGTCATGTCTACACCGTAAGTCCACCTGTCTGAGATAACACCTGTCTGAGATCTTCCACCTGTCTGAGATCTTCCACCTGACTGGAATCTTCCACACAGCTGAGATCTTCCACCTGACTGAGATCTCCACCCCAGTGGGCATCTTCCACTGACATCTTCCACCTGACTGACATCTCCACCCTGACTGACATCTTCCACACAGCTGACATCTTCCACCCTGACTGAGATCTTCCACCTGACTGAGATCTTCCACCTGACTGACATCTTTTCACCTGACTGACATCTCTTCACCTGACATCTTCCACTGACTGAACTTCCACCTGACTGAGATCTTTTTTTGAGATCTTCACCTGACTGAATCTGCACCCCTGACTGACATCTTCCACCTGACTGACATCTTCCACAGGCTGAGATCTTCACCACGACTGACATCTTCACCTGACTGACATCTTCACCTGATTAGATCTTCCACCTGACCCGACATCTTCCACCTGACCCCAGGATCTTCAACCCTGACTGGATCTTCCACCCCACAAGCTGACATCTTCCACCCGGCTGACATCTTCCACCTGACTGACATCTTCCACCTGACTGGGAGTCTTCACCTGACTGAGATCTTCCACCTGACTGACATCTTCCACCTGACTGACATCTTCCACTGACTGAGATCTTCCACCTGACTGACATCTTCCATGACTGAGATCTTCCCACCCCTGACTGACATCTTCCATGACCATCTTCCACACTGGCTAAGTCTTCACCTGACCCAGCATCACTTCCACCTGACTGACATCTTCCACCCAATGACATCTTCCACACCTGACTGACATCTTCCGCCTGACTGACATCTTCCATGACGACATCTTCCACCTGACTGACATCTTCCCACCTTTGCTGGTTCCTGCACCTGAACATGTGCCATATGTTGCTCAGCTACTTGCAGCATGTTTCACTGGTCACTAGTACCCTCCACCTCAGTTGCCCAGCTAGAGAAGACCATTGCCTCACTCAGTGCCAACTAGAAACACTGAGTAACAGGTGCCCCTCCACCTCGGTGCCAACTGGGAAGCACTGGTAACTAGTACCCTCCACCCCTCGGTGCCAACTGAAGGAAGCATTGGTAACTAGTACCCTCCACCTCAGTGCCAACTGGGAGAGGAAACACTGGTAACTAGTACCCTCACTTCAGTGCCAACTGAGGAAGCACTGGTCATCGTGCACCCTCCCACCTCCGGTGCCAACTGGGGAAGCACTGGTAACTAGTACCCTTACACCTCCAGTGCCAACTGAGAGAGAAGCACTGGTAACTAGGCCACTCTACCTCGGTGTCAACTGAAGCACTGGTCACTAGTGCCCTGCCTCGGTGCCAACTGAGAGAGAAGCACTGGTCACTAGTACCCTCCCTCGGTGTGCCAACTGAGGAAGAAGCACTGGTCACTAGTACCCTCCCACCTGGTGTCAACTGAGAAGCACTGGGTAACTAGTACCATCCACCTCAGTGTCAGCCCCCAGAAGAAGCACTGGTCACCGTACCTCCACCCTCGGTGCCAGCTGGGGAGGAGAGCACTGGTGGCTATTGCCACTCCACCTCAGTTGCCAACTGAGAGGAAACACTGGTAGGTACCCTCCACCTCGGTGCCAACTGAGAGAGAGAAACACTGGTAACTAGTACCCTCCACCTCAGTGCCAACTGAGAGAGAGAGGCACCTGGTAACTATAGTACCCTCCACCTCAGTGCCAACTGAGAGAAGCACTGAGGCTTTAGTACCACTCCACCTCAGTGCCAACTGAGAGAGAGAAACAATGGTCACTAGTGTTCCTCACCTCAGTGTAACTGAGAGAGAAACACTGGTAACTAGTACCCTCCACCTCGGTGTAACTGAGAAACACTGGTAACTAGTACCCTCCACCTCGGTGCCAACTGAGAGAGAAGCACTTTAGTAACTAGTACCCTCCCACCTCGGTACCAACTGAGAAACACTGGTCACTAGTACCCTCCACCTCAGTTGCCAACTGAAACACTGGTAACTGGTACCCTCCACCTCAGTGCCAACTGGGAGAGGAAACAATGGTCACTGAAGTACCCTCCACCTCGGGTGCCAACTGGAAACACTGTTAACTGAGTACCCTCCACCTCAGTGCCAACTGGGGAGAGAAACACTGGTAACTAGTACCTCCACCTCGGGTGCTGTAGCTGAGAGAGAGGCACTGGCTAAATTCCCTCCACCTCCCGGTGCCAACTGGAAACACTGGTAACTAAAGTGCCTCCACCTCAGTGCCAACTGGAGAGAGAAGCACTGGTAACTAGTACCCACTCCACACTATCAGTGCCAACTGAGGAGAGAAACACTGGTAACTAGGTACCCACTCCACCTCATTTTTCAACTGAGAGAGAAACACTGGTAACTGGTACCCTCCACCCTCGGTGCCAACTGAAACACTGGTAACTAGTACCCTCCCACTTCAGTGTCAACTGAGAGAGAAACACTGAGTAACTAGTGCCCTCCACCTCAGTGCCAACTGAGAGGAAGCACTGAATAACTAATTTACCTGCACCTCGGTACCAGCTGAGAGAAAAACACGAAGTCAACTAGTACCTCCACCTCGGTGCCGATGAGGAAACACTGGTGGCTAATTTATCCACCTCAGTGCCAACTGAGGAGGAAACACTGAAGTATGCGTGCCTCCACCTCAGTGCCAACTGGAAACACTGGTAAGCTAGGTACCCATCCACCTCAGTGCCAACTGAGAAACACTGGTATTAATTTGCCCTCCCTTCAGTGCCAACTGAGAGAGAGACACTGGTAGCTGGTACCCTCACCTCGAGGGTGCCAACTGAAGCACTGGTAACTGTTGCTGCCTCCCACCTCGGTGCCAACTGAGAGAGGAAACACTGTTAACTAGTACCCTCCCTCAGTGCCAAATGAGGAAGAAACACTGGTAACTATTCCTCCCACCTCAGTGCCAACTAAGAGAGAAACACTGTTAAATAGTACCCTCCACCTCGGTGCCAACTGAAACACTGGTAACTAGTACCCTCCACTCAGTGCCAGCTGAGAGAGAAACACTGGTAACTAATTACCCTCACTTCAGACAACTGAGAGAGAAACACTGGTAACTAATTCCTCCACCTCGGTGCCAACTGAGAAGGAAGCACTGGTAAATAGTGCCCTCCACCTCAGTGCCAACTGGGGAGGAGAGAAGCACTGGTGGCTAGTACCCTCCCACCTCGGTGCCAGCTGAGAGAAGGCACATGTAACTAGTGCCCTCCCGCCTCGGTACCAGTGAGAGAGAAACACTGTTAACTGAACCCTCCACCTCAGGTGCCAACTGAGAGAGAGAGGAAACACTGGTAACTAGTACCCTCCCACTTCAGGTACCAACTGAGAAACACTGGTAACTAGTACCACTACACCTCGGTGCCAACTGAAGCATGACAACTAGTACCCACTCCACCTCAGTTGCCAACTAGAGAGAGAACACTGGTAACTGGTACCCTCCACCTCCCATTTACACTGAAACACTGAGTAACTAGTACCCTCCACTTCGGTGCCAACTGAGAGGGAAAACACTGGTCACTGAGTGCCCCGCTGCCTCAGTGTCCAACTGAAAGCACTGGTAACTAGTACCTGCGCTTCGGTGCCAACTGAGAGAAACACTGGTAACTAATTTGCCCTGCACTTCAGTGCCAACTGAAACACTGGTAACTAGTACCCTCCACCTCGTTGTGAGAGAAACCCTGATAATAACAAATGCCTCCACCTCGGTACCAGCTGAGAACACTGGCGCTAATTGCCCTCCACCTCGGTGCCAACTGAAAACACTGTAACTAGGTACCCTCCACCTCAGTGCCAACTGAAGCACTGGTCACTAGTACCGCACCTCGGTGCCAACTGAGGAAAACACTGGTAACTAGTGCCCTGCACTTCGGTGCCAACACAGAGGAAACACTGGTATTGTTAACTAGTACCCAGCTTCGATGCAACTGGAAACACTGGTAACTGGTACCTCACACCTCTGGTGCCAACTGAGAGAGAAGCACTGGTTACTGGTACCCTCCACCTAGGTGCCAACTGAAGCACTGGTCACTGGCCTCACCTCGGTGCCAACTGAGAAGAGAAACACTGGCGCTTTAGGCTCCCCTCGGTGCCCAGCTGGGAAATACTGGTAACTAGTACCCTGCACTTCGTGCCAACTGAGAGAGAAACACTGGTAACTGAGTTACCCTCCACTCAGTGCCAACTGAGAGAAGCACTGGTAACTAGTACCCTCCACCTCGGTGCCAACTGGAGAAGCACTGGTCACTGTACCCTCCACCTCGGTGTGTGGAGAGAAACACTGGTCACCATTTCCCTCTTACCTCGGTGCATAGCTGAGGGAAACACTGGTCACTATAGTACCCTCCCACCTCGGTGCCAGCCAGAGAAACACTGGTGCTGAGTACCCCTCCCACCTCAGTGCCAACTGAGAGAAACACTGGTCATTGTGCCTCTCAAGTTGCCAACTGGGAGAGGAAACATGGTCACTGGGCCTCCACCTCGGGTGCCAACTGAGAGGAAACACTGGTCACTAGTACCCTCCACCTCAGGAACAGCTGAGAGAAACACTGGTAACCAGATTGCCCTCCATCTCAGGTGCCAACTGAGAGAAACACTGGTCACTAGTACCCTCCCACCTCGGTGCCAACTGAGAGAGAGAAACACTGGTCACTGCCTCCACCTCTGGTGCCAGCTAGAGAGAAGCACTGGTAACTAGTACCTCCACCTCAGTGCCAACTGAGAGAGAAACACTGGTCCTGGTACCCTCCACCTCAGTTGCCAACTGAGAGAGAAACACTGGAGTCATAGTACCCTCCACCTCTGGTGCCAGCTGAGAGAAACACTGGTCTGAGTGCCCTGCCTCGGTGCCAGCTGAGAGAAACACTGGTAACTAGTACCCTGCCTGCTTCGATGCCAACTGAGGAAACACTGGTAACTCAACCCACCTCCCACCTCGGTGCCAACTGAGAGAGAGAGACACTGGTTACTAGTACCTCCCGCCTCGGTGCCAACTGAGAGAGAAGCACTGGTCCACTAGTACCCTCCCTCGGTGCCAACTGAAACACTGGTAACTGTATTACCTGCATACCGGTTGCCAACTGAAGAGAAACACTGAAGTAACTAGTACCTCCACCTCAGTGCTGGCTGAGAGAGAAGCACTGGTACTGTTACCCTCCACCTCAGTGCCAGCAGAGAAGCACTGGTCACTAGTACCCTCCACCTCGGTGCCAACTGGAAAACACTGGTAACTAGTACCCTCCACCTCGGTGCCAACTGAGAGAGAAACACTGGTAACTAGTATACCAGCTTCAGTGCCAACTGGAAAACACTGGTAACTAGTACCCTCCACCTCGGTGCCCAGCTGGGAAGCACTGGTAACTAGTACCCCCTCCACCTCGGTGCCAGCTGAGAGAAGCTGCACTGGTCACTGGTACCCTCCACCTCGGTGCCAACTGAGGAAACACTGGTCACCCTGATGCCCTCCACCTCGGTGCCAACTGAGGAAAACACTGGTGCTAGTACCTCCACCTCAGTGCCAACTGAGAGAGAAACACTGGTAACTAGTACCCCTCCCACCTCAGTGCCAACTGGAAGAGCACTGGTCACTGGTACCTCACCTCGGTGTCAACTGAGAGAGAAACACTTGGTCACTAGTATCCCCTCCAATGTTCAACTGAGAGAGAAACACTGGTAACTAAGTACCCTCCACCTCAATTGTGAGGGAGAAACACTGGTCACTAGTACCCTCCACCTCGGTGCCAACTGAGAGAGAGAAACACTGGTCACTAGTATCCCCTCGGTGCCAGCTGAGAGAGAAACACTGGTCACTAGTACCCACTCCACCTCGGTGCCAACTGGGAAACACTGGTAACTGAGTACCCTCAACATTATTACCAGCAGTGACAGAAGCACTGGCATCGTTACAGTACAACACAACATAGTGACTACACTAGTGTAATATACACTAACATCTGAACCCAGTATGCACTGAGTGTCAGAAGCACTGATACTGGTACCTTCAACGTTAGTTGGTTAGACTAGTTTACAAGTGAAAGTGGCCTGAGATCACTTTCCAGTGAAAAAACTTCTAAAACTATCATAATATTCTTAAGTAACTATGAATCAGTGTGCTAGGCAACTAACATTTTAGACGCTGATTGCCAATTGAGAGTAAACGCGGAAAGTAAACACTGCGGAAATTAAAAATACCCATAACAGGTTTGTAAATTTAAAAGAGAGAGGCTAATATTTATTCCTATATATTATTCACATCGATTTCAGTAGTTAGTATAAAATAACGTTTCATATCGACGAAGTATTAACTAAAGAGGACGAACTGTGCGAGGAGACGGTCACATGAACAGTGCTGGTAAAAATAGAAGCACACAAGCGGTATAATGTGATCCTTTGTGTGACAACGTTTCGCGCAGTGCGCTAATAGTCACAGACAGATCTACCTGGACTGGACTGGATTGACCTTGAGCGTCGGTAGCTGGGATGGAAGAATGATGGGTGAGATAGAGAATGTGGGGAAAGGTTGGGAAGGGTGGGAGAATATACAGGTGGTGGCATCCCTCTGGGCATTTGTGCAGATAAACTGCGACTGACATGAGCAGATAAACTTCAGTGGCGAGTTAGCTGGCAGCTGATGAGGGTGAGTGTTGAGCTGGAGCTGTTTGACGGCAGTGGGGCAGGGCCAGAAGGCGGTAGTAGTTGTAGATGTAGTTGTAGTTGTAGTTGTAGTTATATTGAGATGATTGGAGCCACACCCAGCTCCCAGCTGGATAG
The DNA here is from genome assembly GCA_009830355.1 of Cherax destructor. NCBI lineage: Eukaryota > Metazoa > Arthropoda > Malacostraca > Decapoda > Parastacidae > Cherax > Cherax destructor. The sequence goes on from WNWK01045291.1 coordinate 14,367, forward strand.
AGTGCTGGGGAACTTCAGCATGTTAGTCAGATTTACTCAGCGGAAGCCAGAGTGAAGTGTTGAATTTAGTGCCGAAAGTTGGGTTATGCAACAGGCCGGTAGGGTCTCCCGGAGCGTTCATCCGGAGGACGTGGGCTATTCTTTAGTGGTGATAGTTGTGTTGTTGAGGCAAGGTGGAACTTAACAGTCCTGAGGAGACGGTCAGCCAGTGTAACCAAATGGCATTGGTGATTTGTACTGGTTTGTAGAATAAAGTTGACATTGTATTGCATGTACTGGTATTCTCTAGTTTGCTCTATGTGGTTTGGTGGTGGCTGGCGAGGTTGGAGTTGTATGGAGTGGCTGTTTGGTGGTGGAGTTTTGGTGGAGGCAGGAGTAGTTGATTTGGTGGTGGATGGGGCGGCAGCAGCTGTGCTGGGG
>WNWK01045292.1:0-14785 GCA_009830355.1 Cherax destructor
ACCCCCCCCCCATCTTCAGTTTGGTTCATACTTCCCAGGAAAACCAATAAGGGAAGCTCCTTGTTTATTTACATACATTTTCTCATTTTCATTGCATTTTGATAAATCTGCCAAGCAATATGGCACTCAGTAAGCTACTTTTCCCTGCAAGTGACTGACTTACTGAATGACTTGACTGACTTACTGAAAAACCCACTGACTTATTGAATAGCTTGCTTCACTGAATGACTTATGACTTCTGAATGACACTGTTTAAAATGACTTTGACTTACTGAATGACTTGACTGACTTACTGAATGACTTAGACACTCAATAAAACCCATCGTTAGTACAAACCTCTACCATCCCCTCCCCAGTGGGGCCACAGAAAAATCTCCACTCTTTACAATCATCCTAAACCCCGCCCCCAAAATTTGGTAAAAATACTATTTCGTTACATTTGTAGTCTTCAGCAGTAAAAATAGATAATACATCAAGATAATGAACTAAATTACATATTCACTTTTATTTTGGAAGATCTGTTGGTCAAAAAAAGTTGTTTGGCTTTTTGGGGGCCCCCGGGAACCAACCCCTTTTTTATAAGTTCTTCAGTTCATTTTTAAAAATTTTTACCTAAACGGCAGTTTCGGAATGTAACTATCTTGTTAAATACAAGTATAATATTATTTTTTTTTGTAGTAGTAGGTTGGTAGACGCAACCACCCACGGAGGTACTACTGTCCCCAAGTGGTGGGCCTTTTTTGTTTTACATGGTAGGACTCGGTGTTTTTTTTTTTTGTCTAAAAATGCAAATTTTAGGCATCTTGCTACTTTTCTTACATTACACATCACACGCATGTCATTTGTATCACACTCATCGGTTTTCTTAATTTTTCTTATTAGTTCTTGTTCTTATTGATTTTTTCCCTATCCCTGGGGAAGTGGAATAAGACTCTTTTGTATAAATTATAAAAAAAAAGAAGAAAACCCCAAAATGGATCCCGAATGTATGGATGTTGTCGAATGATTAAAAAAGTTGATTTAGTGTTTTAAAAAGAAAAGAACTGGATGTCCTGGCTTTAAACGAGAAAAGCTGAAGGGGTAGGAGAGCAGTGGGGGGAAATAAATGGGGTTAAATCAGAGGTTTCAAAAAGTTAGAGAAAAGGGGTGGCAATAATGTTGAATAGTGTTATGGCAGGTAAAAAGGGGAAAATAAATGTATAAATTCAAGGATTATGTGGAGTAAAATGAAAGGGTTTGGGTATGAAAAGTGGGTTTTTAAATGTTTTTGCACCTGGAGAAGAGAGAAGTGTAAGGGGGGAGAGAGATTTTGGGAAATGTTTGAGTGTAAGTTTTTTAACCTGAGAAATACTTGTGGTTGGGGGTCTTAATGCTAAAGTGGGTAAAAATGTTGTGGAGGGAGTAGTAGGTATATTTTAGGGTAGGGGGTAAATGTAAAGGGGGAGCCTTTAATTGAGCTTTTGTAGAAAGAGGTTTGGTAATAAGTAATACATTTTAATGAAAAGAGGATAAAAAAATATAAAATATGAAAAGCATGTAATGAAAGTACAGTGGACCCCGAGTTTCGTAAAAAAATTCCTCCCGAAGTCTCCAATGCCATTACCGGAATTTCCCCTTTAAAAAAAAATGTCACATAGGTTAGTCTATTTAACCCCCAAAAAAACTTTTCCACAAGCACTTACAATATTATATTTTCATAAATGTACGATTTCCGGGGTTTCTCTCGGGGGCCACTGTAGTTCGTTAGATTATGTATTGGTGGATAAAAAGGTTTATGGGTAGGCTTCAGGATGTACATGTTTATGGGGACAACAGATATATCGGATCATTATTTAGTTGTTTAATTAGAGTAAAAGGTAGATGGGACAAAAAAAAAAAAAGGCAATAAAATAAGACAGAGGGAAAAATGTATAATCTAAGGGGAAAGTTAGGGGGAGATATAAGCAACTATTGGCAGAAAGGTGGGGTAGTGCAAGTAGTGGGGGGGTTAAAGGGGGTTGGGGGTAGTTTTAAAAATGCAGTATTAGAATGTGGGGCAGAGGTTTGTGGCTATGGGAGTGGGCAAGAGGAAAAGAGGATTAGTGGTGGAATGAAGAAGTAAAGGGTATGATTAAAAGAAAAAGGTAGCTTATGAGAGATTTTACAACAAAAGTGTAAATAGAAGGCAAGTATATGGGAGTAAAAGAATGGTGAAGAGAGTGGTAAAAGAGTGAAAAAAGAAGGCGGATGACAGAATGGGGGGCTCTGTCAAGAAATTTTGCTGAAAACAAAAAAAAATTTTGGAGGAGATCAAGGTAAGAAAGCCTGGGAACGCATGGTTTGCTTTAAAAAAGAGTAGGGAGTTAGTAGATGGGGAGCTGGAGGATTGGGTAGATGGGGGAATATTTTGAGGAATTTTTAAATATCGGGAAAAAAGGGGGGCGGAATTTCATGTACTGGCCAGGGAGGTACAACATCGTTTGGGAGTGAAGAAGAGAGGAGGGGAGTGGGGGGGAGGTGCATGAGGAAATTTAGAATAAAAGGGGTAAAGCGCGGGAACTGACGGGATCATGACAGAAATGTTAAAAGCAGGGGGGGAAAAGGGGGAGGGTTGGTATTTTTTTTTAAATTTGTAAAAGAGGGAATTTGGGATTGGCACAGAGCATGATAGTTTTTTATGTGGGGAAAGGGGGGAAAAAAGGGGAATTAAAAATTTATGGGGGAAAAGTTTTATATCCCAAAATTTACAGGGATTTTAAAAGAATTAGAGGTAAGAAGAGAAATTGAGATGAGCAAGGGGATTTAGGGGGTAGGATGTGAATCAATGTTTACAGTAAAATATAGGGAACAGTAAAAGATAAATGTAAAAAGTTTTCATTTTCATGGATTAGAAAAAGGAATATGATAATATAAAAATGTGGAAATTTGCAAGGTAGGAATAGGTAGTAAGTTACTGAATGAACATAAGAACATGAAAAAAGGAACCCCAGAGGCCCCCCTTTATAAAACAGACAGATAAATCATGGTGATAATATTTAGTTGGGAATATAACCCTTAACTCCATATGAAATGCACAAAAGAACCTTTTTTATATCTCAGAACCACCAGACTTTGTTATACTGTCTAGGTAAAAAAGAAAGCAGTAAACATATCGTATGGACATGTGCCCGGGGGGTGCATAAGGGATTTGGGAATGGTAATGGGTGATTTCATTTTTTTTTGTAACAATGCATTTTGGGCAAGTTACAATTTGCAATTTGACATTGATTTCCCTATTTTTTGCTAATGACCCCTTGCCATTTATTGATGATTATGACTCTTAGGAAAACAGGCCTTCACTTTATTCATGTCAACGCAAGATCACTTTTTCCCAAAACTGGCAGGATTAGGATTCTAGCTACCAAGTAGAGCGGCAGTTATACCCATCCGGAATCCTGGTTGGATGATCGGTGACTGATGACGAGGTAAAAATAGAAGGTTACAATATAAAACGCTTAGATGGGAATAAAAAAGGGTTTGGGGGGTAAGTGCCTACAAAAGGAACGACTTAGCCTATAACCCAAGACCTGATTTAAATAACAAAAACTGGAGATCCTATGGTTTAAGTTTGCTTCCCAAGACCAAACCCATCTTAGTAAAACTAGTTACCGCCCCCCCACCTATGACCAGTTCTTAGAGGACTTTCGGGTCTTGTCCGGTCTTGATAACAATGTGGAGACAATAATAATGGGAGACTTCAACATCTTTTTTCAACAGCAAAATAACGGGCTATGTAAAGGTATAAGCAAATTCTGGATTTGAATAGTTACTAACTAATTAATACACCAACTCGGATCCCCTTTTCCAGCCCCCCTAATTGCCCACATATTTTGTAACCGCCCTGAGAACATTAGTCAGTCAGGCGTCATTACCACAGGTCTTAGTGATCATTTCATATTTCTGTACCAGGAAAATCACTGGGGAATGGATGGCATACACAGGACAAAAAAAATTGGTCAACTAAAACTACAATAAAGAAACACTGGAAAATATGCTCAAATTGTGACTGGTCAGTGATAAGTTGCAGGGACATAAATGAGCCTGGGAAAATTAAAAAAATGTTCACTGCCATCCTTGATAATATTGCACCATTTAAAAGGGGGTTAGGATTAACGAAGAACTAAACCCCTGGATGACTACTGAATTTAGATAATATGAAATTCAGGACCAGTTGAAAAAAGATTTAAGGCAAATAGACAGGATATTGCAGCTCTAAATAAATTTCCCAAAAGGGTGGGGAACGGGTGCAGGGCTTATAAAAGGCACAAAGGCTAGCACTTTGCTAAAAAAATCAAAGGGTACAAGAATAACCCTAGAAAGCTCTGGCAACAACTAAAACATTTGGGGGATCCCATAAACCCGTAGATAGATCTAACATAGTACTAAATGTTGATAACGGGATGCCAAAAAACAACTAAAGTGGCAAATTGTTTTAATTCATACTACACAACTGTCCATCAACACTGTAAAAAAGCTCCAGCCAATAAATACCAACACACTCTGATAAGTTTAAAACATCTACAGGGGTTTGAAGAAAATACTTCACCCCAGAACCCTGCTCATGCCAGACAATTTACCCCCTTAACCCCCTTTGGGGGGTAAGGGGGTCTCTGAAACTCGCTAAAATTTGAATTTAAAAAATATTATTTTTTTTCTTGTGAAATGAAAAGAGAATTTTTTTCCCGATCATACCCACAAAAATTAAAATTTGATCAAAAAACAAATTATGCCAAAGTTAGCGGTATCCATGACATTTACGCACGGCAAGCCTACTTTGGCCTATTTTCGAAATTTTCAATGTTTCAGTCTACAAAATTATAGCTTTTTTGCGAATATTTCTTCTATCGATTGAGTACAAAAACTGCCTTTTCCAATTTCAACTACCCAAAATAGTGGTCAGAAAAAGGGAATTTTTCCAATTTTCCCCAAACAAAGGTGCCAATTTCAAAATAGGGGCCATAATAAACAAAGGCAGACATTCCTGGCATAAAAAAACATCTTCCTTTCATTGTCCCTCTCCAGGCCCCTCTTTTCTTTTGCTTTCCATTTTTAATTTTATTCTCACAAAAAATAAAAGATTTACTGTTAGATAAACTGCATCATTGTAAAAATGGTTAAAAAATTTTCAGCGCACTTGGAAAATTAGACTTCCAGTTTATGGAAAGCTGGTGTTTTTTTTTACCCTTTAACATCGGAAAAAACAACATTTTCTTTTGCCCGTTTCAAGGTCTTGTCGTCGGGAAAACCCGTCAAAATTATCTCTATTTCGTAATATATCATCAATCTATAAAAAAGCAAAAAAAGAGAATAAACATAAATACCATAAAAAAAACTCAAAAAGCTGTTTTTAAAAAAAAAGATTTTTCCTCATTATGCACTTTTGGTGCAGGAAGTTTTTTTACTGTGCACAGACCCATTCTATCACATCTAGGCCTAACAGCCTGTTTCTGCTTTATTTGAGGGCGCTAGGGGGGCGACTATCGTCCAAAACCCCGGGGTAAAAGTATAGTACGAAAAACCCCCAAGGGTTAAGGAATAATGTCACGTAGGTTAGTCTATTTCAGGCCCCCAAAATACATACAAGCACTTCAATATTATACTTAAAATTGTACGATTTCCGGGGGGTTTTGTTACTCGGTGGACCCCCGTATATCAAAAAGGGGGGAAACCCCAAAAAGTTGTCAACTAAAGGTATCTCATGACTTCGTGCAAAAAAAACAAGCAGATTAAACCCAATGAGCACCGGCTTGATAACATCCTTTAAGTTCCTTAAAGATGGTGCCTCTGAACTGGCAATCCCCATTGCTCCCTAATAAACTGTCCACTATTTCAGTACCAGAGGGTTAAGGAGGCCAGAGTTACTCCTATCTTCAAGAAAAAAAGTAGGTCTGATGTCAGCAACTATAGGCCTGTTGTATACTCAGTGTAATATCCAAAATTCTAGAGAGGGGGGGTGTACTGTCAAGTAGTGAAGTATCTTAATGACAAAAACATTCTTCATAGTTACCAATCGGCTTTAGGAGCCTTACTCAACCGCCCTCCTAATTAATCTGATGGATTAAAGAGAACTGAAATGTCAATAGAGAACCTCATAGGGAAAGGTAACTTTTTGACTTGCAAAAAAGGGCCCTTTGATACTGTTAACCACAATGTATTATGTAAGAAACTTCAAGCTATAGCATAGGTTCCCTAAATGGTTTGTCCTATCTTGCAATAGGGAAAAAAATTGTCAAAATCAACAAAGAATCAGAACCCTCCGATGCATGGGTTCCCCATGTATTCTGGGTCCCTTTTTATTCCTGTGTTATTTAAAAGAAATGCCCCCGGTCAATGCAAACTCCTACTATATGGGGTAACATGCTCTGTTAGTATCATAAAGACCCCCAAGATATAGCTAATGTATTAACATGGAACGGGTCCTGACAAAAGGTTATAGACAACAAATCGTTCACCCGGGGAAAAAAACCATTCTTTTGGAAAATATGAACTGGCAGGGTAAATATTTTTAAACTCCGATGTAAAGGGGAAACCATCACTTCAGTTTCCTCAGTAAAATATCTGGGGAAACCCCCGACCCCCGCCAGACTGAAGTTCCTCTAAACAAGCACAGTGTTCCTACTGAGGCTCGCGACCTTTTCTGCCTATATAATGTCATATTGACTAGCTTGCCTTCAGGATTTTCCCCACAAAAAAAAAAAAAAACTGCAAATCACAGAACAAAAATGATTTACCCGGGCCTGGGCAAAAGGAACATGAGGCCAGGTTGCAAAAAATTGGAAAAATGTGAATAGGGAAAAAGGAAAACAATTAAGTTGAATGTTTTAAAAAATTTCTCACAAACAGTGTCCAGAATATCTTGCTGTCAATTTTAAGGCTGGGAACCAAAGCAGTCATAGTACTAGGGGAGAGAACAACCTTTAGCCCACAGTCAGTGGCCAGGCTTCAAACACCTTTTATTGTACAGCAATAAAAGGGAAAGGAACAACTGCCTGCCCTGTCAAACCCGTCATAGCATGAGCCGCAAGAAGAGAGCCCAAAAAAGGACCCAAGAATGGGACAGAAAAGGGGGGAGAATGATTTTTATTTTTTTTGTTACCATACATGTCATGTAAATAACTCTTTTATTTTTCCCATTTAATTTAGTATAATAATGTATCTACACAGTGTATAATATTAAGGTATTAAATGGACCCCAATGGAAATAAGTCACTGTCTGACTTTTTTGGGGTTTTCGTAGGGTTTTTTCATTGTGATTTTGAAATCTATGTACAGTCATTCAGTTAACGATGTGCGGATAGCATAAATTTGGTTAATACTTTTACGTCAAAAAAGACTCTGTTAACGTGTTTGCCGGTTTAAAAGTCCCCGGGCGAGTCCCGTGGCGCCCAGCTGTGCGGGCACCAGGGGCGTAGTGTGCTGTTTGCCAAAGCGCCCCACCCCCGCATTCATACCAGTATATTGTCATTATTCCACTGTTTTTTGTCTTGCAACGCAAATAAGCTCCCCGGGGCCAGGAAAGCTCCAGTGCTAAGCCTGTGGCAAGAGGGCTCAGAAATCAGTAGAACTGGGGGATAATAGAAAAAACAAAGTGGAGTGCGTTCACTGAGCTGGCCAGGCTGTATGGTAAAACCTATTCTAATGCTACCATTGTGGCCCAAGGGTACATGTAAAATCAAGGGCTGTTGTTGCAAAGGTGCATTTTTGATCCAAAAAAAGAGATGCAAGTGCTGGAAGATTTGGAAAATTTGTTGTTGGTGGGATCAACAAAAAATTTGGAATGTTTTCAGGCAATAATATGTAAAAAGCAAGGCAGTTGCATGATGATCTCATTAAGAAAAAGCCTGCAACGAGTGTTTTGGGGGCCCGAATTTAAAGCCAGCAGAGGCTGGTTTCAAAAAAAAGAATGAAAGTGGCAAAATAGTGTTGTGAGGCATGGTGGGCGGCCAGTTGTGACAACAGTGCGGCTGAAAAATATGTGCCTGAATTCCAGGGGTACATAGGGCTAAAGGGAATTCCTCCCCCAAAAAGTTTTTTAATTGTGATAAAACAGGCCTGTTTTGGAAAAAAACCCCAACAGGACCTTCATTACTCAGGGGGGAAAAGGCACAGCAGAACTCCCTTTGAAAGACAGGCCCCTTTGATGCTTTGTGCAAATGCCAGTGGTGATTGAAAAGTGGGGCCTTTCTGGTGTATTTTTTTGAAAATCCCAGTTTTTGGAGATGCAGAAACCCCAAAGTCTAACTTTTTGGGGAGGGGAATTCTAACAAAAAGGCATGGGTCAAAAAGGGAAAATTTTTCTTAGAGTGGGTTCAAGGGGTTTTTGGGCCCCCATTGGGGAAAAAAAAAATATCCCCAGGAAAATAATTTGCCTTTTAAGGGTGCCCCCTGATAATGGAAAATCCCCTTGTCATCCTCCAAACTTGGTAGAGAAAAATTGTGGAGGATTTTAAACCCCTTCTGTCCACACGTAGATGTACGTTGGGGGTGTGCTGCCCCAAACCGTAGATCAACTTTTTTATTTTTCATTACTTAAAATTTTGGGCCCTTAGGTGGTCCCCTAAAACAGAGGGGTGGGTCTGTGCACTCAGTGTGCGCAGTTTTAAAAAAAATCGGGGGACCATTAGTACCTTGTGGGAGCACCAGTTCAATTGAGCACCAGCTAGAGCAAATAGTGTGGCAAACACCGGGGGATTCACTACGTCATGTTGCATTAACACCCCCCTTAAAAAGAGGGAAAGTAAATATAGGTTAGATAAATACATGAGTGGCTGTGGGTGGGTGTGAGTTGGACCTGATAGCTTGTGCTACTACCCTGATGCCATGCCCCTTTCCTTCAGAGGATGTGCCTGACTAGGTGGGTCATTGGCCCAAACCTGGGGGGTGACATGAACCTGCCTTGCAGGGGCCCCAGAAGGCCTCCTGCGGGTTTTCCCTTCTTTCTTTTTCCCTTTGTATTCGGCAGGCTGGCTGGCTTTTTTTTTTGGTTTTTGGCTGTCTCTCTATCTGTCTATAACTGTTCTGTCTATATCTCTGTCTATAACTATATCTGCCCTATATCTCTATCTGTCTATATCTCTTCTGTCTATATCTCTTTTGTCTATATCTCTGTCTGTCTATATCTTGTCTGTCTATATCTCTGTCTATATCTCTGTCTGTCTATATCTCTGTCTGTCTATATCTCTGTCTGTCTATATCTCTGTCTGTCTATATCAACTTCCTTCTTATCTCTGTCTGTCTATATCTCTGTCTGTCTATATCTCTTTGTCTATATCTCTGTCTGTCTATATCTCTGTCTGTCTATATCTCTGTCTATATCTCTGTCTGTCTATATCTCTATCTGTCTATATCTCTATATGTCTATATCTCTATCTGTCTACATCTCTATCTGTCTATATCTCTATCTGTCTATATCTCTATCTGTCTATATTTCTATCTGTCTATATCTCTATCTGTCTATATCTTTATCTGTCTATATCTTTGTCTGTCTATATATTTATATAAAATCTATATGCCCTATATTTCTGTCTCTCTCTCACATGTACACATAAGTATAGTTTTATAATAGTGTAAATTACCTAGGATAAAAAAATTTCCCGGGCCAAAGTGCTATACAATCGGTAGAATAAGGCTTTTTTTAAGCAGAAAAAAAACATGCCACTTCTGCATTGTGTATAATACCTGTTGGCTTACGAGCCGCACTCTGATTTTTGAAAACAAAGCAGACGGAAAGACACACAAAAGGCAGACAGAAAGACAGAAAAAGCAGAGTTAACAGACATAATAAGCTAGACAGACAGATCCCAGATAGACAGACAAAAAATTTTAAAAAAAGGGGGTTCCCCCCAGCACTTTTGACATTTTCAAATGTCACTGGGCTTCTGGGTTATCTGACACTTGTCAAACACCATTCTTCAAGGAGTTTCATATACTCCAGGATGTCTAAAACATTGCTGGGACCTATAAATCCTTTATATATTTATAGACAAAAAGAAAATGCCCAAGGCAGGTGAAAATGTTCCCCTGTTGGTGTGATTGTGACTATTTGATTACTTTTAAAGTCCCAAATATTAGTGTTAGAAAAAAGATTGGATATGAAATCACAAGAACTATTATAAATTGTAATTACCCAGAACATATAAATTATAAAAATTTAAAAAATAAAAACTAAAAAAAAAGTATATCCGTAAGGGCTTCTGCAAGCGGCGGGACTTGATTTTTGGTCAGATGAGCATCCAGCAAAATTGGCGGGCTTATATCTCGGTAAGTACGGGCCCCAAAAATTTTTTTTTGGCCTACCCTTTTTATAAAAATGTGCTCTTCATTTAAAAAAAAATTTTTTTTTTTTTTAAAAATTTGGGGGGCAATAGCTCCCGGTAAAATCTACGTGTGGACATTTTTAAGGGTTAACTAGCCAATAAAGTGATCAAAATTGGTAATTTCAACCCTGGCCCCAGCACCCTTTAAAAATCCATTAACAAAATGCCCCCAATATAAAAAACAATGAAGGGCCCAATAACCAGAGAACAATCCAAACGCTACTATGTAATCAATTCTTACCAGCCTGATAAGGTAAAAAAAATTGTATTATAAGAACAGACTCCAGAACAAAAAAGGTGATATAAAAAAGACCTGGAAGCCCCCTATCTGCAATTCTAGGAAAAAAAAAAGATATCGAAAAACAACACCACCCAATACACACACAAACCCGCACATATAAAAAAGAGGGAGCTTACGACGATGTTTGGTCCAACGGACCATTTACAAAGTCCCCTAACACACAGAACAAGGGGAAGGGGTATATATAGGCAGGCAGACAGGGGGGGGCACAAAGAGGTGGGGTAAAAATAGTGTGTAGAAGTGGTAGTAAAATAGTAGTGGGTTAGTCATAGTCTAGGAAAGGGCACTGCAATGAAGCTGGGCCCCGTGGGGGGACCCAAAAACACCCCGAGGGGGAAAAAGGGGAATAAAATAAAGAAAAGGGCAGAATTAAGGCAAAAAAAAAGAAAAAAAAAACCCATAGGAGAAAAAGGAGAAGGGGAAAAAGAGAGAAAGGGAAAAAATCCCGGTTAAGTCACGGGTGTTCTGAAGTTTTGGGCATTTAACAATTGTAATGGGAGAGGAAAGCATCAACAGAGACAAAGCCAGGGCTAAAAAAATTCATACAGGGAAAGTTGTGTATAAGGGGGGATTCCCAGGAGGGGACTATGAAAGTTAGGCGTAGGGTAGACAGTTTTAGCAGAAGACCAATCAATGGGGTGACTGTGATCTCTGACGACAGAAAAAAAGGGATTATTAGTGTCGGCAAGCCCCAACACTATTTTGTGCTCCCCGAGGGCTGTCAGAAAAAATTGGCCAGTTTCTCCAAATACTGAAGAGGACAGGAGGAGCAAGAAAAGAGTAGACACCAGGGGGAATCTGTAGAGGGATGGGAGGTATGAAAAAGATTAGTGCGAAGGTTTAGTCTGGCGAAAGGTAAAATTTGATGTCTAAGGAACGGAGAGAGGGTTTCTGAGGGTTAAAAGACCAGAGATGTAAAGGGGAAGGGCAGAGGACAGGAGGTTCCAAAGGGGTAAGGGGTGTTTAGGGGGAGAAAAAGAAAAATCCGTTTGTACGAGGAAAAAGTCTATGAAATGGGAAAGGGTAGCCAAGGCGGGGGAAAAAGAATTATGAAAGTGGAAATTTCTGCTTCAAGGGGGCGAGGATCCAAAAACCCGGGGAAAAAAAAGGGGGAAAGAGGGGGGATAAGAACACTTTTTTTTGACAGAGGAGGCATGATAAAAATAGTTAATGCATGCCACTTTTTGGAAAGGGTTGCGGTTTCCCGGAAACCCCAAAAACCCGTAACTGAGCGGTGGGCCGAACATCAAAGGAAAAAGGGTTGGTCTTCCCGCTAAAACTGTCTACCCCCACGTCTAATTTTCATAGTCGCCGCCTGGTTGAATCCTCCCTTATACACAACTTTCCCTGTATGAATTTTGTCTTTTTGTTAAATGTAAACTTCAAAACCTCGTGACAACCGATTCCTTCCCTTTATTTCTTCCCTCCTTTTTCTCCTATGGGTTTTTTTTTTTTTTTTTTTTTAATTCTGTCCTTTTTTTTTATTCCCCTTTTCCTCTCTGTGTTTTTCCCCCCCCCGGGGGCCCCAAACTTCATTGTGCCCTTTCCGTTTGCTCCCCACTTCTCTACTACCTCCATTTTCCCCCCTTTTTTGCCTTTCCCCCGTCTGCCTCCCCCATTTACCCCTTCCTTTTTCCCTGTGTGTTAGTGTGACTTTTAAAAGGTCCAATCGGAAGAAAGGCTTAAGCCCCTCTTTTTTTATGTGGGGGTTTGTGTGTATTTTTCCCGTCACGGTATTTGCCTTTTTTTTATTTAAACAATAAAATTATCAAAAAAGATGAACCCCCTTCACCTACTAAACAAAAAAGAGTAAATGTTTTCACCCCACCATGGGAAAAGAATCCAGCAATAAAATCCCAAGCTTGAAACCCTCCAAAGACTACCTCACAAACACCTCCCCCAATACACTTTCCCCAGCACTCCCAAACCCCCAAAAGTCTGCCAAACAATACCCAAAAAAAGATAGGAGACATAAACACTTACCACCTTTTATGTAAAAAAAACTTCACAGGACTGTCCCAATTTACAACCTTTAAATAAATCCAATGAACCCTCTATTCCCTCAATTCTCAAAAAGCTAGGGCCCCCTCCACAAAGGGGTGATCAAACAGACTTAATAATTATGAAATTTTAATTTCCCATCCTAAAATCTTCAAAAATTAATTCATAGACAGATCTATTCCTACCTCTCTCCCCAATGTACTCACTCCCCGTTAATTTGGATTAGGACAAACAAAAAAAACAAACAATATTATGCACATGTTGGGGTTAAATACACCGCACTTGGGGAAAAAAAATAATCTTCATTGATCTACGAAATTTTATACAGTTGACCATGATTTACTGCTCCCAAAAAATTGCACACTATGGTATAAGGGGGGGCCCACTCAACTACCTGAAGTCAACCTTTGCAACAAAGCCAATCGTGTACACAAATGGACGAACCTTCCCACAAATTACAGTCGGGTCCCCCAAGGGGGAATGTCCTAGGGCCCTCCTATTCCTCATTTAAAAATGACCTCCAAGCACACAACTTAAACCCATTTTTTTTCAGATGACACAACATATGTTTTTCTCCCCAAATCCGATACTGGCCAACACTGTTAATGCCGATTCAAAAAATATCAACATGAATGACGATAACAAGCTTATTCAATACTGACAAGACCTACTTCATACAGTTTGGAAACAAAGCCACAAATGTTCCCCTTAAATAACCCCCAATGGGTTTACCCATCACAAGACTCACACAAGGAATATTTCTAGGAATCCCTTTACAGTAGCCTTAAATTCCCAAAAACACATACAACAAATTTCCAAGAAAATTAAAAAAAGGGAGGCATATTATCAAAAATCGCTAATGTGCCACAATCAGCAACCCTTTCCATTCATTCCTTTCTCCCTTATTCACCTATGGAATCTGTGCATGGGGATCAACAAATTAAAACCCTTAACCATAAACCCCCAAAAAAAGGGTGCAGTCAGAATGATGATAAATTCCCTTGAACTTCCCCCCCCAAAATTTAAAAAATCAAAACTACTCACCAAAAGAACATTCATACTTATTCTTGTCCTACTACATATAAAAACTACACTTTAATATAAACCCTCCGCTCAAAATTCTCCCCCCCAAATTTTTTAATAGGACCCATGACAAGACACAGACCCTTTTTTGATATCCCAGGTTCTATAAACCTATGTAAAAATTCTATGCAAAAAAAGGGGGCCCCCAGAATCTGGAATTCATTCCAGTAAATATTAAAAAAACCCCTTCCCCCTAAAAAAAAAATTTTTAAAGACTCTACTAAAAAACACCTCTCCCCAAAAACTAAATAATCATACTGTAAACTATTTTAAAAAAATGTAAATTTCTTTCCTATAAGATAATTTAAATTTTTAAAAATTATGTTATACGGGGTGGCCCCGGGGTTTCGAAAAAACTTCCCCCTAAAGTCTGCTCAAGTGCCTTTTGAAAATTTCCCCCCCCTTAAAAAAAAAAATTTCCCGTAGGTTAGTCTATTTCAGCCCCCAAAAAATATTTTTCCACAAGCACTTACAATTTTACTTACATAAATTACGATTTCGGGGGTTTTTGGGTTCGGTTCCACTTTTTTTTTTACCCCCCATACCCAAAAAAATTCTCATACTATAAGTTACTTTCAAAAATGCTCAATGTTACTTTATTTAAAATAATTAATTTTATATTACCATTCTCCCCCAAAACTTTTTACCTTTAATTTTTTTCAACAAAAGGGCCCTCTCCCCCCCCAGGCAGGGTGACCCAAAAAAGGGGGGAAAAAACCCCAAAAAAAAAAAACTTTTATCATCATTCAACACTTTTACCACACTCATACATAATCCCCTGTCTTTCAAAGGGGCTCAGATACGACAGCTGAGAATAGTCCCTCCCCGCTGTCATATCCCCCGACCCCCCCCTTTTAAAATGCAGGCATTGTCTTCCCCTTTCCCGGACTCAATCCCAAAAAAAAACAATTAACTGGTTTCCCTGAATCCCTTCACAAAAAATTTTTTCCCGCTCACACCCAAAAGGGTCGTCATGTCCCAAAAAACCCTTCGTCTCCATTCCTCCCTCTCACGCTCACACATCTTGCTGGAAATCCCAAACCCCCCCGCCAAAAAAAACCCCCTT
>WNWK01045293.1:0-10000 GCA_009830355.1 Cherax destructor
TAGAAGAGCAGAGTATATGGAGAGTAAAAGGAAGGTGAAGAGATGGTGAGAGAGTGCAAGAGAAGAGCGGATGAAAAATGGGAGAGGCTCTGTCAAGAAATTTTGCTGAAAACAAGAAAAATTTTGAAGTGAGATAAACAAGGTAAGAAAGCCTAGGGAACGAATGGATTTGTCAGTTAAAAACAGAGTAGGGAGTTAGTAGATGGGGAGCTGGAGGTATTGGGTAGATGGCAGGGAATATTTTGAGGAATTTTTAAATGTTGATGAAAAAGGAGGCGGTAATTTCATGTACTGGCCAGGAGGTACAACATCGTTTAGGAGTGAAGAAGAGCAGGATGTGAGTGTGGGGGAGGTGCGTGAGGCATTACGTAGAATGAAAGGGGGTAAAGCAGCTGGAATTGACGGAATCACGACAGAAATGTTAAAAGCAGGGGGGGATATAGTGCTGGAGTGGTTGGTATTTTTGTTTAATAATAGTATGAAAGAGGGGAAGGTACCTAGGGATTGGCAGAGAGCATGTATAGTTCCTTTATATAAAGGAAGGGGATAAAAGAGTGTAAAAATTAAAGGGAATAAGTTTACTGAGTATACCAGGTAAAGTGTATGGCAGCGTTATTATTGAAAGAATTAGAGGTAAGACAGAGAGTAGGATTGCAGATGAGCAAGGAGGCTTTAGAGTGGGTAGGGGATGTGTAGATCAAGTGTTTACAGTGAAGCATATATGTGAACAGTATTTAGATAAAGGTAGAGAAGTTTTCATTGCATTTATGGATTTAGAAAAGGCATATGATAGAGTGGATAGGGGAGCAATGTGGCAAATGTTGCAAGTGTATGGAATAGGTAGTAAGTTACTGAAGGCTGTAAAGAGTTTTTATGAGGATAGTGAGGCTCAGGTTAGGGTGTGTAGGAGAGAGGGAGATTACTTCCCGGTAAAAGTAGGTCTTAGACAGGGATGTGTAATGTCACCATGGTTGTTTAATATATTTATAGATGGGGTTGTAAAAGAAGTAAATGCTAGGGTGTTGGAGAGAGGGGTGGGATTAAATTATGGAGAATTAAATGCAAAATGGGAGTTGACACAGTTACTTTTTGCTGATGATACTGTGCTTACGGGAGATTCTAAAGAAAAGTTGCAAAGGTTAGTGGACGAGTTTGGGAGAGTGTGTAAAGGTAGAAAGTTAAAAGTGAACATAGATAAGAGTAAAGTGATGAGGGTATCAAACGATTTAAATAAAGAAAAATTGGATATCACATTGGAGAGAGGGATTATGGAAGAAGTAAATGTTTTCACATATTTGGGAGTTGACGTGTCAGCAGATGGGTTTATGAAGGATGAGGTTAACCATAGAATTGATGAAGGAAAAAAGGTGAGTGGTGCGTTGAGGTATCTGTGGAGACAAAAAACGTTATCCATGGAGGCAAAGAAGGAATGTACGAAAGTATAGTGGTACCAACACTCTTATATGGGTGTGAAGCATGGGTTGCAAATGCTGCAGCGAGGAGGAGGCTGGAGGCAGTGGAGATGTCCTGTCTAAGGGCAATGTGTGTGTAAATATTATGCAGAAAATTCGGAATGTGGAAATTAGGAGAAGGTGTGGAGTTACTAAAAGTATTTGTCAGAGGGCTGAAGAGGGGTTGTTGAGGTGGTTTGGTCATTTAGAGAGAATGGATCAAAGTAGAATGACTTGGAGAGCGTATAAATCTGTAGGGAAGGAAGGCGGGGTAGAGGTCGTCCTAGAAAAGGTTGGAGGAAGGGGTAAAGGAGGTATTGTGGGCGAGGGGCTTGGACTTCCAGCAAGCATGTGGAGCGTGTTAGATAGGAGTGAATGGAGACGAATGGTTTTGGGACATGACGATCTGTTGGAGTGTGAGCAGGGTAACATTTTGTGAAGGGATTCAGGGAAACCAGTTAATTGATGTAATTGGACTTGAGTCCTGGAAATGGGAAGTACAATGCCTGCACTTTAAAGGAGGGTCTGGGATAGTGACAGCTGGGAGGGACAATTCTCAGCTGTCGTATCTGAGCACCTCTGCAAAGACAGTGATTATGTATGAGTGTGGTGAAAGTGTTGAATGATGATGAAAGTATTTTCTTTTTGGGTATTTTCTTTCTTTTGGGTCACCCTGCCTCGGTGGTAGACAGCCGACTTGTTGAATATATATATATATATATATATATATATATATATATATATATATATATATATATATATATATATATATATATATATATATGTCGTGCAGATTAGGTAAAACTGGTCAATTAGCAAGAACTCATCTAAAATTAAGTCCTTTCTAAAATTTTCTCTTATACGTTTAAAGATATATTTTTATTTATGTTAATGTAATAATTTATAATTTTGTACCAAAAGAAACTTTGAAAACCTACCTAACCTTATTACAACAATCGCAATTTAATTTAGCCTAACCCAACTAAATATATTTTAGATACGTTAACATTAATTTAATAATAAACAAACACAATGAAATATATTTTTTTCGTAATATTCAGAATGATTTTGGCGAAATTATTGCATACACAAATTTTCGCTTGTCTTATATGGCAAGATGAGCGTTGCTATTTAAGCCAAAATCGCAAGTTTTACCTAATCGGCACGACATATATATATATATATATATATATATATATATATATTTTATATATATATATATATATATATATATATATATATATTCAAAGTCGGCCGTCTCCCACCGAGGCAGGGTGACCCAAAAAGAAAGAAAA
The DNA here is from genome assembly GCA_009830355.1 of Cherax destructor. NCBI lineage: Eukaryota > Metazoa > Arthropoda > Malacostraca > Decapoda > Parastacidae > Cherax > Cherax destructor. Next base: position 2,747 of record WNWK01045293.1, read on the forward strand.
TCCCCAAAAAGAAAATACTTTCATCATCATTCAACACTTTCACCACACTCTGTATCAGGGGAATTACCAACAAACACCTGGCTGTCTTCTAGCAGGCACTGGACAGGCACCTCAAGTCGGTACCTGATCAGCCGGGCTGTGGTTCGTACGTTGGACTGCGTGCGGCCAGCAGTAACAGCCTGGTTGATCAGGCTCTGGTCCAACATGAGGCCTGGTCACAGACCGGGCCGCGGTTGCGTTGACCCCTGGAATTCTCTCCAGGTAGACTCCAGGTAGACACTCATACCTAATCACTGTCTTTGCAGAGGCACTCAGATACGACCGCTAAGAATAGTCCCTCCCAGCTGTCACTATCCCAGACCCCTCTTTTAAAGTGCAGGCATTGTACTTCCCATTTCCAGGACTCAAGTCCAATTAAATCAATTAACTGGTTTCCCTGAATCCCTTCACAAAATGTTACCCTGCTCACACTCCAACAGATCGTCATGTCCCAAAAACCATTCGTCTCCATTCACTCCTATCTAACACGCTCACACATGCTGGAAGTCCAAGCCCCTCGCCCACAAAACCTCCTTTACCGCCTCCCTCCAACCTTTTCTAGGACGACCCCTACCCCACCTTCCTTCCCCTATAGATTTATACGCTCTCCAAGTCATTCTACTTTGATCCATTCTCTCTAAATGACCAAACCACCTCAACAACCCCTCTTCAGCCCTCTGAAATACTTTTAGTAACTCCACACCTTCTCCTAATTTCCACATTCCGAATTTTCTGCATAATATTTACACCACACATTGCCCTTAGACAGGACATCTCCACTGCCTCCAGCCTCCTCCTCGCTGCAGCATTTGCAACCCATGCTGGTACCACTATACTTTCGTACATTCCCTTCTTTGCCTCCATGGATAACGTTTTTTGTCTCCACAGATACCTCAACGCACCACTCACCTTTTTTCCTTCATCAATTCTATGGTTAACCTCATCCTTCATAAACCCATCCACTGACACGTCAACTCCCAAATATCTGAAAACATTTATTTCTTCCATAATCCCTCTATCCAATGTGATACCCAATTTTTCTTTATTTAAATCGTTTGATACCGTCATCACCTTACTCTTATCTATGTTCATTTTTAACTTTCTACTTTTACACACTCTCCCAAACTTGTCCACTAACCTTTGCAACTTTTATTTAGAATCTCCCATAAGCACAGTATCATCAGCAAAAAGTAACTGTGTCAACTCCCATTTTGCATTTAATTCCCCATAATTTAATCCCACCCCTCTCCCCAACACCCTAGCATTTACTTCTTTTACAACCCCATCTATAAATATATTAAACAACCATGGTGACATTACACATCCCTGTTTAAGACCTACTTTTACCGTGAAGTAATCTCCCTCTCTCCTACACACCCTAACCTGAGCCTCACTATCCTCATAAAAACTCTTTACAGCCTTCAGTAACTTACTACCTATTCCATACACTTGCAACATTTGCCACATTGCTCCCATATCCACTATCATATGCCTTTTCTAAATCCATAAGTGCAATGAAAACTTCTCTACCTTTATCTAAACACTGTTCACATATATGCTTCACTGTAAACACTTGATCTACACATCCCCTACCCACTCTAAAGCCTCCTTGCTCATCTGCAATCCTACTCTCTATCTTACCTCTAATTCTTTCAATAATAACGCTGCCATACACTTTACCTGGTATACTCAGTAAACTTATTCCCCTATAATTTTTACACTTTCTTTTATCCCCCTTCCCTTTATATAAAGGAACTATACATGCTCTCTGCCAATCCTTAGGTACCTTCCCCTCTTTCATACATTTATTAAACAAAAATACCAACCACTCCAGCACTATATCCCCCCCTGCTTTTAACATTTCTGTCATGATCCCGTCAGTTCCAGCTGCTTTATCCCCTTTTATTCTACGTAATGCCTCACGCACCTCCCCCACACTCACATCCTGCTCTTCTTCACTCCTAAACGATGTTGTACCTCCCTGGCCAGTACATGAAATTACCGCCTCCCTTTTTTCATCGACATTTATATATATATATATATATATATATATATATATATATATATATATAAACACTGATCTCTGGCCGACGGAGACTTGAACCTACGAACCTCATGACAAGGTACGCAGTGCTTTACCGACCGTACCACACTGGTCCAATACCTTGGCATCCAGCTTTCGCTAGACGTTATTCCAAGGCAGCCAGCTTTCAGGCAGGAAGGCTTACAGCTTTTCATCTCATCCCCTGCATGCATCGACACAACTAGAGATTTTTACAATGCTGGCTGGCTGCCTTGGAATAACGTCTAGCGAAAGCTGGATGCCAAGGTATTGGACCAGTGTGGTACGGTCGGTAAAGCACTGCGTACCTTGTCATGAGGTTCGTAGGTTCGAGTCTCCGTCGGCCAGAGATCAGTGTTTGTGAATATTTCGCCTGCTCTTGCGAATTCCTAGCATATATATATATATATATATATATATATATATATATATATATATATATATATTTGCCTTCTACTTTCAAGATCACTGTTTTAGCTGACAATGTAAGCATTGTGGCAATATCTTTGACAAGGAATTTTTTTTAGTCCTAATCCACTTCTCTTGGAAAACCTTTGTTGGAGTCTCCTTAAGAGAAATGTGCAATGTTTGCCTCTCATTCACTAGCATAAAAAAACGACATTGTCAAAAACAAATAGTGAGAAATCTCCTTGCATAATTTCTAATGGCTGCTGCGTGACTGCAATGACTTCGTATTGAACCATTTCTTTAAATAAGGATTTTGCGTCTTATTTGGACAAAATATTTAACATCAACTCAAATTAAAATTTCCTGTGTATATACACACAAGATTGAGGCCAGGTGGCAGAAATTATGCACGCTCCGATATTAGGCTTCTTTTTCTTTCAACTGTCCTATTTCCCTACTCTTTTTACTCCTTTACAATGACATCTTTAAAATGTTTGAAAGAATATATGGATCACTTGTCTTGCATCATTCAGAAAGTGTTAGGTGATGGGTACTCCTCTCTCTCATGCACGTACGATTGCACGTGCCGGTTGCACGTGCCGGTTGCTGTTTTCCCAGCTATTCTTAGACTTCATGCGCGTCGATTCCCTTTGAATATACAAACAATCAAATAGAATTACGTCTTGGGCATCCCGGAAACAGACCAAAGCAGGTTTAAATGCAACATCAAAAAATTATTTTCTCGCTGTATTTTTCGAGTAATTTTTACCTTTAATACGTATCTGCCAGTGTATTTTCTTCCATAAGCTGCATTAAGTTCTTAAAAAATAATTGGCAGTCGTCACGATCCTCTGGCAAATGATGAAAAATCTTTCATTAGAAGTCATCCTCATTTTTTTTCGTTTGCTGGCAGACTCTTCAAGAAAAATGACATATAATTTTCTTGACATATTGCTTCTTCAGCCATCAAGCATGACATGCCACATATTCCACTATTTATTTCTTTTTCTCGAGTCTCGCCTAGTTTATTCGCTTTATTTGGTGTATTTTCTTTTGAATAATAAAATTATCTATTTTTTTTTGCTTCCTACATACAGATTTCTACTCTGATCCTTAATTAAATATTTTATAGCAAAATAATGTGTAACATTTCTCGAAATCAAATGCAGATAGAAGATGTTATTTTATATTTTAAAAGAGAAGTTATATTATTATTATTATAGTTATTATCATTGTTATTATTATTTATTATTATTATTATTATTATTATTATAATACTCTTATTAAAGCAATAAACTCACAAGGGTCGCACAATATCTATAGAGGTTGTTAAATATGTATTTTCCGTATTTCCTTCCTTCTTACTTATTTGCATGGGCTTAATTGTATATATATTTTTTTCTTTTCCTCTCAAGAGTCTTTCATCTACTCTTACAGTTTGATTTTTTTCACTTAGTCCATTTCTCATCTTCCAGAGTTTCACTAGCACTAGTAACTAATACTACCCCCCTCCCCCCCGACAGTGGCTAAACTTCCTCTTCTATAATTATATTTCACTTTGTCTATAATTATATTTCACTTTGTCTATCATTATATTTCACTTTGTCTATCATTATATTTCACTTTGTCTATCATTATATTTCACTTTGTCTATCATTATATTTCACTTTGTCTATCATTATATTTCACTTTGTCTATCATTATATTTCACTTTGTCTATCATTATATTTCACTTTGTCTATAATTATATTTCACTTTGTCTATAATTATATTTCACTTTGTCTATAATTATATTTCACTTTGTCTATAATTATATTTCACTTTGTCTATAATTATATTTCACTTTGTCTATAATTATATTTCACTTTGTCTATAATTATATTTCACTTTGTCTATAATTATATTTCACTTTGTCTATAATTATATTTCACTTTGTCTATAATTATTTCACTTGTCTATAATTATATTTCACTTTGTCTATAATTATATTTCACTTTGTCTATAATTATATTTCACTTTGTCTATAATTATATTTCACTTTGTCTATAATTATATTTCACTTTGTCTATAATTATATTTCACTTTGTCTATAATTATATTTCACTTTGTCTATAATTATATTTCACTTTGTCTATAATTATATTTCACTTTGTCTATAATTATATTTCACTTTGTCTATAATTATATTTCACTTTGTCTATAATTATATTTCACTTTGTCTATAATTATATTTCACTTTGTCTATAATTATATTTCACTTTGTCTATAATTATATTTCACTTTGTCTATAATTATATTTCACTTTGTCTATAATTATATTTCACTTTGTCTATAATTATATTTCACTTTGTCTATAATTATATTTCACTTTGTCTATAATTATATTTCACTTTGTCATAATTATATTTCACTTTGTCTATAATTATATTTCACTTTATCTATAATTATATTTCACCTTGTCTATAATATATTTCACTTTGTCTATAATTATATTTCACTTTGTCTATAATTATATTTCACTTTGTCTATAATTATATTTCACTTTGTCTATAATTATATTTCACTTTGTCTATAATTATATTTCACTTTGTCTATAATTATATTTCACTTTGTCTATAATTATATTTCACTTTGTCTATAATTATATTTCACTTTGTCTATAATTATATTTCACTTTGTCTATAATTATATTTCACTTTGTCTATAATTATATTTCACTTTGTCTATAATTATATTTCACTTTGTCTATAATTATATTTCACTTTGTCTATAATTATATTTCACTTTGTCTATAATTATATTTCACTTTGTCCATAATTATATTTCACTTTGTCCATAATTGTCTATCAACGTTCAACCTTAAAATAGGAACATCAATCTGACACTTAAACTCTCGAGAAAAAATAGAAATTACATTACTATTTTTTGGTCACTGGAACGTTAAACAGTGTTGAAAATATTGAACAATGGGAGTTGCTAATGCGAAGCAAAATGTGTATTTTTTTTTAAAGGAATATTAGACGTACCAAAAATTATATTTAGCCTTATGGGCAGAATTAGAAGTTTTTTTTTTATATCCCTAAAATCAACGCTTAACGAGTAAAATACTCTAAACTTTTAACGCCCAATGTTTTTTTTTCAAGATTGGCAAAGAAAGCTTACCAAGCATTAGTCTCTACAAAATTCATTTCAATACGAATGAATTCAATTTTCGGCCTAAAAATGGTTGTTTTCCTGGATTATTAGGTCTTGTAAACACTACCATCTTCCTCCTTCCAAAGGGGTTGACTTGATGATGGTCATGGGTTACTGGTTAGAGGAATAGGAATTACATTTCCATTCTGCAGAACAAACTTGATTGCTACCCATATTACAGGTGCTGAATACCCCGTAGGGCTTTAGCGTTTTGCCATAATAATAATAATAATCATAATAATAATCATAATCATAATTGTAATAATAATATCTAGGCTTGCGATGACAGCGTAAGTAATAACGGAAATATACTGTGTTACTCAAAGTTCATTCAGTGTTTACAGACAGAAATTGAAGCTTAAGATCACGTCATACTAATCTCTAGTATTGTAAACCTAATTGCAGATTTAAGCCTACTAAGGTGTGAGAGTAGGGTTTGTTTACAGATTCTCGCGTTCGTGTTCCCTCCACCGCTTGAGCAGAGCTCAAAACCCTGTAAACAAACTTTATATAAACTTTTCAACAGGAGCTCAACTCATTTCCTTAATACTACTCACAAAAATTATTACAGTGAATACTAATACTTATAAAAAAATAATCTGACATACAAAAAGGAATTTATACACAATATTACAGCTAAACACATAATCTAGTGAAATCATATTGGAACCACCAATTATTGAGGGTATAAAGTTGACACTGTTTAGTGGATTTGGCAATATTTTGTGTAGATTGTTCCCAAAGGCTTTTATGGGTGGTTTAATGTTAGATGAGGATACATTTGGCTAAGGTTGCAATGGTGAATATCGGGTTAAGTTAGGCTAAGGTGGGTGAGATTGGGTTGGGCTGTGTTTTGTTACGATGAGTTGGGTTAGGTTAAATTATATCGGGTTACACTGAATGGTCAATGTCGAGTTTAATAATCTAACTGAGCTCTATGCAACTAAAGCTAACAAAACCTAGCCTAACTAAAGCTAACATAACCTAACCATACTTAGCCTTACATAATCAAACCCGACGCATCCTAACCGATCCTAATCAAACCTCTCCAAAAATTTGGTACAATTCGGAAACCAGACTTTATATTGTACATTTTAAACTATTAGATATCAGCGAACTCCACGAAGCAGTTAGACTAACTCTTAACCTTTAATCTTAACTACGACAGACTTAAATATCCACGGAAAACGAAACTAATGAATGGAATCGCAGTAGAAAATAAAGGAACTGAAATGAGAACAGGTCGCTTTCATTTTGCAAACTGTTATCAAATTAGAGTGAATTATTTGGCGATTTGTCCTTCGTGCATTTCTACGCACTTGATTTTGTTTGTCTGTATAATATATATTATATATATAATATATATATGGCAGTGAAGCAGCAGAACGATTCGGGTAGCATGGTCTTGTGTGTCGTAAATCCGAGGGAAAGATTGCAAGACATGAAGAGGTTAATAACATTATCAAGAGGAGCCTCATAACAGCCGGATGCCCAGCAGTAAGGGAGCCACCCCAACTATGCAGATCTGACGGCAGCCAAAAGCGTCCAGA
>WNWK01045294.1:0-14784 GCA_009830355.1 Cherax destructor
TTAAGTTCAATATTTGCAATTTCATTGACCAGTGCCTCCTTTGTATTTCAGGTATATTGGCCCCTCTCAGCAGTTCTTTGACTCTTTGCCTTCGTCTGTATAGGGAGCGTCTCTCTCTTTCTAGTTTACATCTTCTCTTTCTTTTTCTTAACCCTTTGACTGTCGCAACCCATAATCCTGAGTGCTCTCCTGTTGTCGCAAAATTTAAAAAAAAAAAAAAAAAAATTTCTTATGAAATGATGAGAATCTTTTCCCGATGGTAATGACACCAAAAGTATGAAATTTGATTGAAAACGTACAGAGTTCGCTCTCACGAAGTTAGTGATCTCGATATATACGATCGGCAATTTCGCCGACTTTGAGCCTATTTTGCCAATTCCATTGTTTCAGTTGACCAAACTCATAGCTATTTCTTTAGAACTCCATTTGTTCTATTGATTGAGTACAAGAAACCACCAATTTACCGATTTCAACTACCCAATAAAGTGGTCAGAATTTGGCAATTTGCTAATTTCATGCAAAAAAAAAAAAAGTTGTCAATTTCAAAATAGGGTCCAAGAATAAACAATGCAGACATTCTGGCACTAAAATAAGATGTTATCTGTTCATTAGTCACGTCTTTAGGCCCCTCTTATATTACTCTTGCTTTCTATTTTGATTTTTTATTCACACAAAAAATAGAAGATTTACCGTTATGCAGACTATTGCATTATTGTAAAAATGGTATAAATAATATCAGTGCACTTGTGAAAGAATATTAGACTCGCCAATTGATGTGTATTGGACGCGTGGCATGATTTGTTTACTCTTGAACATTTGCAAAAATCAAACATTTCCCCTACTTTGAGCTCAATTTCAAGGTCGTTTTCATCATGAAACTAATCAAAAGCATCTATATTTCTGAAGTATGTTTTCCATTCTATCAAATGAGACCATACAAAAGAGAATACAACCATAAATACTATACGAAAATACACCTCAAAGATGGCGTTTTAATCCAAAAAAACGGTTGGAGTTTTTTTTCTCATTATGCACTGCTTGCTGCAGGATTTTTTGTATATAGTGCACACTGACCACAGAGACCCATTCTCTCATATGTGGGCCTACCAGCTTTCTCCCGCTTGATTTGAAGACCGCTAGAATTTGTGAGTATATATACGTCCGAAACAGTGGCTCATAAGACATATATATACGACCGAAACAGTCAAAGGGTTAATGGAATGTGCCTTGAGCAGATCTCAAGAACCACAGAGTTCATTTTTTCTAGGCAAATGTACTGATCCATGTTGTTTAGGATATCTTCCCAGCTTGTTTCATTTCGGACGTGGTTGACTTGATCCCATTGTATGTTTTTGTTGTTGAAATTTAATTTTGTGAAGAGACCTTCATGGCTGATCACATTTTGCTGGTCAGGAGCCCTGTGCATACATGTCTGTACTACCTCTATTATGTTGTGATGTGAGTGTATTGTCTTTGATACAGTTATATTACGTACAGTAGACCGTCATTTAACACGATAGTTACGTTCCTGAAAACATCGTGTTATGTAAAATCGTGTTAGATGAACTGAATAACTTATGGGAAAAATAGGGTTACGTTCCTGGGAGTCCTAAAAGCCAAATAACTTTTTTTAGACCAACAGATCTTACAAAAATAAAAGTGCATATGTAATTGTAGTTAATTGTCGTGATATATTACTGCTTAAGACTACAAATGCAATATAAATAGTATTTCTTACCCTAAATTGTGGGTAATGGTGTTTGTGGATGAGAAAGAGTGGATATGCATGGTGTGGCCCCACTGGGCTGAGGTGGATGGTTGTTGGTTGTCGGCAGAAGTGGGTGGTAGAGGTTCTGGTACTAAAGTCGATGGCTATATTGGAGTGTGCATAAATGCTGTAATAGATCTCTGTGCTCTTTCACCCTGCAGTACATTATACAGCTGACGGTAAAGCATCATCAACTGGTCTAGACCCGTTTCAAAGCACTGCTTCTAGATTTGTTATTGTATAATTATACTATTACTATCAATAAATAATATCTACCAATCATATTTATTCCAGGATAATATTAGGTATAAGATAAATAATGTAGAAGTATGATAAAGATGCACAAATTAATAAAAACTGATTTTATATAGAGGTATTGAAGGGTAGGCAGGGCTATGAAAGAGAGAAGGTGCAAGCAGTCTCTCTCAGCCTCAGTTACTCATGGACCACCATGGCATGTGGAGGCACTAAACTATTGTATAATAAGAAAGCTCCTAGTGCCAGCCCTTTGATAAAGAAGGCGAGAAACACGATAGAATTCAAGAAAAAACACATCAGCCAGGGTACTTCCCCACACAAACCAGCCAGGGTACTTCCCCACACAAACCAGCCAGGGTACTTCCCCACACAAACCAGCCAGGGTACTTCCCCACACACCAGCCAAGGTACTTCCCCACACACCAGCCAGGGTACTTCCCCACACACCAGCCAGGGTACTTCCCCACACACCAGCCAGGGCACTTCCCCACACACCAGCCAGGGTACTTCCCCACACACACAATTTGATTTGAGTGGGACTTGCACATGAGTGAATAGAATTATCAAAGCTTATTGCTTGGGGAGCATTGAAAATTGGGTTGGGCAAATATTCTGTTAGTGGGATGGTTTGTGAAGGACCTGCGGGCTCAAATTTTTTTTTACCCTCCTGTGAACCGTGTTAAATTGATTTTACGACGTGTTACATAAAATTGTGCCGCAATTCTTCAATCGTGGTACAGTGGTCCCTCAATTAATGATCTTAATCCATTCCAAGAGCTAGACCTCAACACGAAAAAATCATTATTCGAAACCTTATTTCCCATAAGAAATAATGTAAATACAATTAATCCATTCCAGACATCCAAAAATATTCACAAAACAATTATAAATAGTATAGTATATAAAGTAGTACGTATATGTAATATGTAATATAATTAAACATTTAAAATAACATTTACTTACCTTTCTTGAAGAGACTTGCTGGCATCTGGAAGATAGGAAGGAGGACAGGGGGAGGAGGGGTTAGTGTTTGGAAGGGGAATTCCCCACCAAAAGGACTTCAGGTAACAAGTCCCTCTGGGGTTACTTCCCTTCTTTGTCTTTTAATCCCACTAGGACCAGCTTGAGTCACTAGAACCCTGTCGCAGAAAATAACTGTCCACAGTCCTCTGTTTCTGGCGCCTGTTTAACATTTTCCTGAAGTGCAACATGGCTCTGTCACTGAACTGGTTGCACAGATAGCTCATTTCAGCTTGCTCAGGGTGAAATTGTTCAACAAAACTTTGCCCATCGTTCCACTTGGAACAAATTTCCTTAATCCGTGAAGAAGGCACCTCCTTCGCTCCCTCTTCCTCCTCCTGTGAATCAATATCCTCAACTCTGGTCTGATTCTGTTCCAGTTCCAGCTGTTGCAGCTCTTCAGTTGTTAGCTCTACCCTGTGCTCCTCCATCAACTCTTCCACATCCTCACCACTCACCTCCAACCCCAGGCTGTTCCCCAATGCCACAATATCTTCCACAACAGGCACAGGGTCAGCCTCAAATCCTTCAAAATCCCTCTTTTCAACACAATCCAGCCACAGTGGTCTCCAAGCAGAGTTCAAAGTCCTGGAAGTCACTCCCTCCCTAGCCTTACCTATAAGGCCTATGCAATGGATGATATTGAAGTGATCTTTCCAGAACTCTCTTAGGGTCAATGCAGAGACATTGGTCACATCAAAGCACTTATGAAACACTGCTTTGGTGTACAGATTCTTGAAGTTTGCAATGACCTGCTGGTCCATGGGCTGGATGAGAGGAGTGGTGTTAGGAGGCAAGAACTTCACTGTGATGAAACTGAACTCATCAGACAAATAGTCTTCCAAGTTGTGAGGATGAGCAGGAGCATTGTCCAGTACCAGGAGGCACTTGAGTCCCAATTTCTTTTCCAGGAGGTATTTCTTCACACTAGGGCCAAACACTCCAGTCAACCATTCCATAAAAAAGTCCTTAGTGACACATGCAGTAGTGTTAGCCTTCCAATACACACACAAATTATTCCTGTTAACATTGTGTTTCTTGAAGGCTCTGGGATTTTCTGTGTGATACACCAGTAAAGGCTTCACTTTAAAATCACCACTGGCATTAGCACACATCATGAGAGTTAGCCTGTCTTTCATAGGCTTGTGTCCTGGCAGTGCCTTTTCCTCCTGAGTAATGAAGGCCCTGTTTGGCATTTTCTTCCAAAACAGGCCTGTTTCATCACAATTAAACACTTGTTGAGGGAGGAATTCTTCAGCCTCTACATACCCCTTAAATTCACTCACAAACTTTTCAGCTGCACGTTTGTCTGAGCTGGATGCCTCACCATGCCTCACAACACTGTGTATGCCACTACGTTTCTTAAACCTCTCAAACCAGCCTCTGCTGGCTTTAAAATCACTCGCATCAGCACTGGTTCCAGGCATTGTCTTGACAAGATCTGCGTGCAACTTCCTTGCCTTTTCACAAATTATCGCCGAGGAAATACTATCACCCGCTATCTGTTTTTCATTGATCCACACCCCCAACAACTTCTCAACCTCATCCACTGTTTTCGATTTATTTTTCGTTAACATATCAACCCCTTTTGCAACATTAGCGTCCTTGATTTCTTTTCTCTTTGCCAGGATAGTGGTGATAGTAGATTGTTTTTTCCGTACATCCTGGCAAGCTCCCCCACACGTACGCCACTCTCATATTTTTCAACAATCTCTTTCTTCAGTTCGATGGTGTTCCTCACTCTCTTTACCACAGGGGTGCCACTAGGAGGCTTCTTTGGACCCATGGTGACTTATTTCATAGTGACAATCACTAAACCAGCAATAAACAGAGTAAATTTATTGTGAAAAGTTTGAAAGAGCACGCTGGGTATTGTTCACTCAAGTGTAAACAATGCTAGATTGCCGTCTTGCGTGGTGAAGCGCGGGCAGGCAGACAGGTCTGGTACGGATCGCTACACGAGAAAAATATTGACCATAAAAAGCAATCGTTACACGAAAAAATCGTTATTCAAACAGATCGTTACTTGTATACCCAAATAAACTCGTTGTTAGTGAAGATGAGGTCTGGCATATTTTCTAGTCTTGTAGGCTCTAATATTTCCTGGTTTAAGGTGAATTTGGTGCAGAGATTTAATAGTTCGTGTGTGTGTGAATTTTCATCTGAGCTGCCTCCTGGGGTGATCTCTGCTAAAACATTGTTTGCTATACTCCTCCATTTTAGGTGTCTCAAGTTGAAATCTCCTAGTAGTAAGATTTTTGTCTAGAAATATATTCAAAGTATTTATAGGTCTCAGCAATGTTTTAGACATGCTGGAGTATATATGAAACTCCTTGAAGCATGGTGTTTATGATGAGTGTCAATAAACTGCTGACAGGGTAAGCAGTGGAGTGACACGATGATAGTGCACTGCTGCAGGGAACCCCGACTTTATTTGTTTTCACTGCTACACACAAACATGTCTGTCTGTCTATCTGTCTGTCTGTCTATCTATCTGTCTGTCTATCTATCTGTCTGTCTGTCTGTCTATCTATCTGTCTGTCTGTCTAGCTCTGCTTATCTGTCTTTCTGTCTGCCTGTGTGTGTGTCTGTCTTTCCGTCTGCTTGTCTCTCTGTCTCAGGGAGCGGCTCGTAAACCTGTTGGTTTATGAGCTGCTCCCAGATTCCTGAGCAAGTGAAAATGCATATTATTTGTGTCATGCTTATTATGTCTTATATCTACAAGCACTATAGCATGTTGTCTGGAATTTTGGGGTTATCCCAGGTAATTTACACTATGTATAATAACTGTACTTATGTGTACCTTTGAGAAACAGAGATAGACAGAAACAGAGATATAGACAGACAGACAGAGATATAGACAGACAGAGATACAGACAGAGATATAGACAGACAGAGATATAGACAGACAGACGGAGATATAGACAGAGACAGAGATATAGACAGAGACAGAGATATAGACAGATATACAGAGATATAGACAGAGAGACAGCCAAAGTCAGTCAGCCAGCCAGCCAGCCTGCCGAATACACATTACACATGTTCCAGAGTCGTTTCTCTTTACTTAGGGCATAGGTTATTGGACATTCTGGCAGGATGACACTACCAGTGGTATCAGAAATGAAAGGATGTTGTACATGGGTTATCGAGGTTTTTGATATTTCCTTAACCACTTGTGGCCACATCCATCTCAAAGCCACTAAACTCTGGGTCAACATCACTTTCCTCTTAAAGGGGAGTGTTAATACGACATGACATCAGTGAATCCCTGGTGTTTGCCATGCTATTTGCTCTAGCTGGCGCTCAATTGAACTGGTGCTCCCACAAGGTACTAAATGGTCCCAGTTTTTTTTAAGGGAGAGTTAGAGCAGTTTTTTTTTTTTTGTCTAATTTCTTTCATTTTTTTTACACGAAGAAGTGTTCACTCTATTTATTGTAAAAATTATTCAATAAGATAGTCCAAACAACAACTGAAAATTTTTTTTTACTGAAAATGTCATTTGGCAGGATGCTTGGCAGCATTCCAGGCCTATATGTCACTACGTAAGGTTGTTTGGGGACTTAGTACCGAAAGAACAATGCTAATACGATTTTTTGATGAAGCTATTTCCTGTAAATATCTTATCTTTATTCCACAAAAAATTAAAGTTGGTAAGTTGTTTGAATGTTGCAAAATATCTGCCCTTTACTCCCACATAAATCTCAAAATATTTGTAATATTTCCAAAAGTGAATCACTAAAATTAAGAACAATCATTCTTTTATGATTCTGTGAATATTATTTCATTTAATTAAATAGTAAAGGCTCAGGAGAGTAAAATAAGTCAATAACTTACTTCTGAGTTATTCGCCTGGAACGGAGCCAGCCACCCGCCTTGGGAAAAAAAAAATTCTGAGAAAATTGCTTGTGTTTCAGTGTTTTCCTTATAAAACGAGTGTTTTAGTGTAGTTAGCCTCTCCAAAACTCCGTTTTCTCTTACTCAAAGGGCAAAGAACACGCTATGGGAAGAAGGGGAAATGATTTTATGTCCATATGGCTGATAGAGACTCGCCATATTATGGCCCATTTTATTCATTCTGGAGCATATAACACGTTTATATGTTATTTACAGAGTTTATTATTTCAAATGTGATCAATTGATGATAGATAAATAAGCCATAGAGTTGATATTAGTGTAATAATGAAATAATTTCTGGTGCCTCTCTCCAGAGCGGGAATCCCGCTGTCGTCAACTAATGTTCCCAGACCGTTCCTGATTGGCTGCAAGTCTACATATAAACTCCACCCACTCTCATATGATGCCAAATTGTCAATTATTGTATTAGAATGAATAATACAAGAAATAAAAAAAAAAAAAAAAAAAAAAAAAATTCCTAAAAATATACGGGCTGAGAGCAGGCGTGCTGCGCACATCACCGTAAGACCCATTCTATACTGACCAGGCATCTCAGGCCAATCGTGCCAAATTTGGAGGCAGGAAAAATAAAACGTAGATCTACGTTTGGAGCGCTAGCGGTAAAAACGTAGATCTACGCTTGGACAGTTTAAGGGTTAAAGTGCAGGCATTGGACTTCCCACCTCTAGGACTCAAACATGGATAACCAGTTTCCTTGAATCCCTTCACATAATATTACCCTGCTCACACTCCGACAGCTCGTCAGGTTCCAAATACCATTCGTTTCCATTCACTCCTAACTAACATGCTCATATATGCCTGCTGCATGTCCAAGTTCCCTTGCACACAAATATATCTCTGGCATATATCACTAAAATATATCTCCAGTAATTAAATATATGACTCACAAAATCATAATAACGGAATTGCAAATAAACCATGGAATGGGTAGGGTTTGAACCCATGGCCTGTAGTTTTATGACTCGCTCACCATGGGTTCAAACCCCACCC
This sequence comes from Cherax destructor, assembly GCA_009830355.1. NCBI lineage: Eukaryota > Metazoa > Arthropoda > Malacostraca > Decapoda > Parastacidae > Cherax > Cherax destructor. The sequence goes on from WNWK01045294.1 coordinate 7,953, forward strand.
ATTCCATGGTTTAATTACATAATGGTTATATCTTGGACTTATGAGGTCATGCATTTCCAAAAAGGCTTGTTTTGAAAAAACAGTACGTAGAGATCATTATAATACATAATGTACTGGATAATGTTCCTGGAGCTCCAGGTTCAAACCCAGATTTTAATATTTAAACCCTTATTGTATTTATTATAAAATCATTAATTTAATAAGCATTTTACCATGGACCATTAAGACTTATGACTCAAGTCACCAGATCATTTACAAAGATTATAAACAATTAAATTAACATTTTATCATAATTAAGGTCACTACATGTATAACAGAACATTTACCTTCAATTTTTCCTATGCTTATTTATTGACATGGTATTTTTAGTAGGGTTGGCATTAAAATTACTGCAGGTGTGTCTGGTACCTACTGGATTGCTAAGAATTGTTAATGTTGAAAATAGCAAACTTCAGCCTAAGTCCAAAAATTGAAAGCATAGGGAGACACCTGAAACAAATTTAAAATAGTAACACTGCATCTTTGAACCACATTCACACTTTCTTTGCTTTTCAACTGACCAAAGCTGTCTAAAACTTTAGTCTACTTACTTGGTCAATAGCAGAGTCATAGTCAAGCTCAGCATCCGGTCCACAACAGAGGTGTACATTGGTTGGGGCACCACTCAATAAATCACAACCAGATAAATCAGCCTGAGAAAAAAATTATGTAAGCATATATTACAACCATTTCTTAATACAATCCTCTGAGGAGTGGAAAATTTTAAAGATTGTTTGAGAATACTGAATTACTATAGTACTCTCTCTCCTCCAGATTCAGTGGAAAAATACAAAACAGTTCTTTTTCATGGATATTCCGACTTGGATGACAAATAAAAAAATAAAACTAAATAAGGGTAAGAAAAGAGATTTTGACTGACGGAGGAAACTTCAGGAAGGTACAGAGTGGAGATTATGGTGCTTTAATTGCAGTACTGTCAGTTCACAGCCTGTGGGGTCAGTGATTGATTGCAGTGTCTACCTGGAGTCTTCACTGTCATGTGATGGGCACATCAACCAAATTGTTGAATCTGGCAATTTTCACATTCACAGTCTCTATACTAGGGATGTATCGGATATCCGTATCCGCATCCGCATCCCCAGAGCATCCGCATAAATTCTTACATCCGCATCTGCATCCGCATCCGTATTTTTTCTAAATGAGACATCCGCATCCGCACCCGCATCCGTATTTTTCTAAATGAGACATCCGCATCCACAATCACTATTAAATAAATATCCGCATCCGGGCCTAACAAAGCGGATGTGGCGGATATTATAACCTAAATTACAGAGCTTGCATGTTTGTTTCCCACAAACTTGTTCTTATGATTTACAAATTAACATTGCAGCTTTAAATATTATAACTTAATGACCTGTGCAGAGAGAGAGAGAGAACATAAGAAAGGAGGAACACTGCAGCAGCCCTGTTGGCCCATACTAGGCAGGTCCTTCACAATCCACCCCACTAATAGAATATTTGCTCAACCCAATTTTCAATGCTACCCAAGAAATAAGCTTTGATAATTATATTTACTCATGTGCAAGTCCCACTCAAAACCAACCCCTCTCACTCATGAATTTATCCAACCTAATTTAAAACTACCCAAGGTGCTAGCTTCAATAACCCTACAAGGCTGATAAATTAGACACATGCAATGGAAATATATGGTATAAAATACCAACACAATGGAAAAATAAACACAATAAAGGATCACATTATACTGCTTATGTGTTTATTAGACACACATGCATTGAAAATTAGGTTGAGCAAATATTCTGTTAGTGGGATGGATTGGGAAGGACCTGCCTAGTATGGGCCAACAGGCCTGCTGCAGTGTTCCTCCTTTCTTATGTATCTTTATTGAGGAAACGTTTCGCCACACAGTGGCTTCATCAGTCCATATAAAGGAGAATCGTGAAGAACAGGAGGAGTTTGAGGTGGTCAGTCCATCAGCCTGGAGTTACTGTCTGACACAGCAACATCTTGGTATCTTAATACAGGGAATTCTTCACTTGCCTAACCCTTGGCCACCACCTACTTCAGCTCCTTTGGTGCTCTTGTGTTGAACCAGGTGCTTCAGCTCCTTCAGTACCCTATTTTATAGTGCCCTAATTATCAAAGCATATTCCATGGATGGAGTAGATGGGTTGGGTAGGAGTTTTTGTTTGTGAGATTGGTTTTGGGTTATAGGGGGACCTACTGAGTGTGGACCAGTTGGCTTGCTGTATTGTTCCTTATTTCTGTGTTCTTGTATTAATATTGGTAGAATTACCGACAATATGTTAAGTAAAAGGACACAAATGCAACTAATGAGACATTTTATTGTCTCATTGAACCTATATATACCCTGTGTGTCCATGCATTGTTTGTAACGGCTTGAAAAAGCTCCTAGAGAGCGAAACGTTGCCACAATAAAATGCCTCATTAGTTGCATTTGTGTCCTTTTACTTAACATTCTGTGTTCTTGTGAGTGAGAGGGGTTGGATTTGAACGGGACTTGCACAATGGTTGGGGGGGGGGGGTTGTCGGGGCTTCTTGCTTGGATGGGGATGGGTTGGACAAATATTTTTGGTGGGTTGGTTTTGACATGGACCTGCCAAGTATGGGCCAGTAGGCCTGTTGCAGTGTTCCTCCTTTCTTATGGTAAAAAAACAAAAATCAGGTATTTTATGACTGTCCTGCAAAATCCGCATCCGCATCCGCCCGGATGTCAAGATGTGACATCCGTAATCCGCATCCGTATTTTACTGTAAGCAGATATCCGCATCCGCATCCATATTTTAATGTAAGCAGATACGTATCCGCATCCGCAAAATAAGTAAGACATCCGTATACACATCCCCATACCGGATATTTAAATTTTTCATATCCGATACATCCCTACTCTATACAGTCATAAATATCTCGATAAGTGGAGTATCATGGGTCTTATCCATGCATTTGTTTTCTCCTGAACTGATTTTTGTAACTGTTTGTTTGTGGGTTTGCCTAACTACTTGCTGAAAAGACTTTTCTCCTATTTTTCATGCAGCTAGCCCGGTATTTTTGTTTCCACTAATCCCTATATGTATGAGCTGCACTGGTTCCCCATAAGAACATAAGAACATAAGAAAGGAGGAACACTGCAGCAGGCCTGTTGGCCCATACTAGGCAGGTCCTTCACAATCCGTCCCACTAACAGAACACTTGCTCAATCTAATTTTCAATGCTACCCAAGAAATATGCTTTGATAATTCTATTTACTCATGTGCGATTCCCACTCAAATCCAACCCCTCTCACTCATGAATTTATCCAACCTAAATTTGAAACTACCCAAGGTCCTAGCTTCAATAATCCTACTAGGCAGACTGTTCCACTCATCAACTACCCTATTTCCAAACCAATACTTTCCTATATCCTTTCTAAATCTAAACTTATCTAACTTGAATCCATTATTGCGGGTTCTCTCTTGGAGAGATATCCTCAAGACCTTATTTATATCCCCTTTGTTAATACCCATTTTCAACTTGTATACCTCGATCATGTCTCCCCTCATTCTACGTCTTACAAGTGAATGTAATTTAAGGGTCTTCAATCTTTCTTCGTAAGGAAGATTTCTAATGCTATGTATTAATTTAGTCATTCTACGCTGAATGTTTTCTAACGAATTTATGTCCATTCTGTAATATGGAGACCAAAACTGAGCTGCGTAATCTAGGTGAGGCCTTACTAATGATGTATAAAGCTGTAATATAACCTCTGGACTTCTGTTGCTAACACTTCTTGATATAAATCCCAGTAATCTATTTGCCTTATTACGTACGCTTAGGCATTGCTGTCTTGGTTTAAGGTTGCTGCTTACCATCACCCCCAAGTCCTTCTCGCAATCTGTATGGCTAAGTTCTACGTTATTTAACTTATAAGTGCTTGGGTTATGGACACTCCCGAGCTTCAGAACCTTGCATTTATCTACATTGAATTGCATCTGCCACTTTTCTGACCATGAATTAAGTTTGTCTAAATCTTCCTGAAGTTCTATGACATCTATGTTTGAATCAATTATCCTACCTATCTTCGTGTCGTCGGCGAATTTGCTCATATCACTAGTTATTCCCTCGTCAAGGTCATTGATATATATTATAAATAACAATGGGCCTAAGACTGATCCCTGTGGAACACCACTTGTTACAAGTCCCCATTCGGATTTAACCCCATTTATGCACACTCTCTGCTTCCTATTGGTGAGCCATGACTCGATCCATGACAGCACTTTTCCCCCAATGCCATGAGCTGCCACTTTCTTTAACAGTCTCTGGTGCGGTACTCTATCAAAAGCCTTACTAAAGTCTAAATAAACAATATCGAATTCTTTATCGTGATCAACAGCCTCAAAAGCTTTAGTGAAGAAGGTTAATAAATTAGATAGGCAGGAACGGCCCCTCGTGAATCCATGCTGAGTATCATTAATCAAATTATGGTTATCTAGATGGCTTCTAATAATATCAGCTATAATTGACTCTAGTAATTTGCCTACAATTGAGGTCAGGCTTATTGGGCGGTAATTTGCCGGTAGTAAAGGCAAGAATTGAATATAAACTCTTGTTTATCATCATTAAGTTATTAAATTTGATGAACCAAAGTGTCTTACTGATAACTGACTCAAGAAATCGTAATGACACGTTTACAAACAAACCACAGTATGGACGAGGATTGAACCCGTGGTGAGTGAGTCGTAAAACTCCAGACCGATGTGTTAGCCACTGAGCCAGCTGGCTATGATAAAATTAATCCAACTGGGTATATTTATACACCACAGGAAGGTTAGCATAGGCACCATTGTGACCGCATATGCAAGTTTTTATAGATGAATCTCCCACCAGCGTGGCCTTGATAAACTCTAGCTCAAGTCCCCTCAAAGCTGTAACATGACTCAATAAATTGTAATGACAGGATTTCTTACTGATAAGCTTGTACTTCAGGCTCTGGAATATTTTTGCAAACTGTTGTGGACATTTTTAGACTGACTGAGCCTCATGCTGTTGAGGACAAATCATTCACAGAGAGAGCCTTTTCTTAAATAGCTCCTAGATTGTTCAACATGTTGTCAGTGTCTGTTGAGAATTAAGAATATGTTCATGCTTTCAAGTCTCATTTGAAAGAGCATCTCTTTTCTTGAGCTTATGATCCTAATACTCATACTGTCACTCTTGAATATCAGATTGGAGAGGGAGTGTGGAAGAAGTGAATTGTGTTCATATATTTGGGAGTAGACTTGTCAGCAGATGGGTTTATGAAGGATGAGGTGAACCACAGAATTGATGAATGAAAAAAGGTGGGTGGTGCATTGAGGTATCTCTGGAGACAACATTATCCATGGAGGCAAAGACTGGAATGTATGAAAGTATAGTGGTACCAACACTCTTAAATGGGGGTGAAGCATGGGTTGTGAATGTTGCAGTGAAAAGGAGGCTGGAGGTAGTGGAGATGTAGTGTCTAAGAGTAATGCGTGTCATAAATATTATCCAGAGAATTCACAGAGTGGAAATTAAGAGGTGTGGAGTTACTAAAAGTATTATTCAGAGGGCTGTGGAGGGGTTGTTGAGGTGTTTTGGTCATTTAGAGAGGATGGAGCACAATAGGATGACTTGGTGTATAAATGTGTGTGCAAGGGGCTTGAACATCCAGAAGGCAAGTGTGAGCGTGATTGGAGATGAATGTTTTTTGAGACTTGAGGAGCTGTTGAAGTGTGAGCAGGGTAACATTTTGTGAGGGGATTCAGGGAAACTGGTTAGCTGGATTTGAGTCCTGGAGGCGGGAAAGTACAATGCCTGCACTTTAACCCATAAACGGTCCAAACGTATATATACGTTTACTACCCCAGTGCCCCGAATATTTTGAAAAAAAAAAAAAAATTTTTTTTATAGAAATAAAGAGCACATTTTTCTAAGTGTAATAGCATAAAAAAAAATTTTTAGGCTCAGTATTTACCGATATATGAGGCCGAGAAGTTGGCACTGAATGCTCACGTTACGGCAACATCGAGTCCTGCCGCTTGCAGAAGTGTTGCCGATATACCTTTTTTTTCTCGTTTTTATATTATTTTATTTAATTTTTATGTTCTGATAATTACAATTTATAGTAGTTCTTTGTTCTAAGACTAATATTAGGTACTGAAATTGTACTCAAATTGTCACAAACACACTGACAGGTGGACATTTACACCTGCTTTGGTCATTTACTAATGTCTAGGAATATATACAAAGTATTTATAGGTTCCAGCAATGTTTTGCATACGTGGGAGTATACAGTGGTCCCTCGGTTTTCGCCGAAAATTCGTTCCAGAATGCTGCTCAAGTGCCATTACCGAACGAATTTACTTCCTTAACAAATAATGTCACGTAGGTTAGTCTATTTCAAACCCCAAAAAATACACTTGCAACAGCACTTACGAAAATACACTTACATAAATGTTCGAGTTTGGAGATGCACGAAAACCGAAGGACCACTGTATATAATAATAATAATAATAATAATAATAATAATAATAATAAGAATAATGAAAATAAGAATAAGAATAATAAGTTCCCTTGAAGCATGATATAAAACAAGTCAGTCCACTGCTGAAAGTGATAAGATAAGATAATTGGTGACATTTGATGAGCATTCGTGAGGGTGCAGTGATAAGATAAGATAAGGGGTGACATTTGATGAGCATTCCCTTCTGTTTTCACTGTTACACAACCATATCTGTCTGTCAAACTCTGTCTATCTGTGTCTTTCAAGCTCTCTGTCTAACTGTCTGTCTGCCAA
>WNWK01045295.1:0-14784 GCA_009830355.1 Cherax destructor
AAAAAACCCTTGTCTCATTTATGTGGCAAATTTTCGAGTCAACAAGACTGAGGTAACCCTCATCTATTAAAGAAGCGAGTGAAACTAGAGAAAGTCCAAAGGAAGACCCCCAAGACGGCTACGTCATCTATTTACAAAGAGTGAGAGAGCTGGACAGTTTGTCACTGGAAGAACGAAGAACTAATGGGAATAAAATTACGGTATGCAAAATGCTCAGGGACATAGGCAGAGTAAAAAAAAAAAGGATATTTGTCGGATAAGCAAAAAGTACACGATTGGCAGATAATATTTCAAATGAGATAAACGGATATTAAGCAGACTTTTAACCATATTACTACCAAATTAGTGATGTGAGTTGAACAATGACACAGTAAATGGGAGAATCATAGCTTAACTTACCCTGCGCCAGAGAACCGCTAACACACGCTGTCCGTAGCTGACAGAGGCTCACTCCGAACTACTCTCGACGTGGATTACTAACGGATGAGACCCGAGGCAATCCTTAAATAGAGAGAAATGCAGTTGCGACCAGACTGAGCCGCACTCAACCAGGCAGGCTGTGAGCGCCTATTTCCTGGTGCATTGCAAAAAAACAGTCACATCCCACCCACCAAGGGTATTTAACAGAAAGGAGTATGTCTCTCTGTGCATATATACAAAGAGCTTACTGTAATCCTATCTTAGAGTTTAAAGTATTATTTACTGGTGAACACAGGTAAAAGCAGCCTTAATGACCAATGCGTAGTCAATAGACTTTGTACATGATAACCCTACCCTGCCATCTCCTGCTTTCCAGTCATCTGGATGCAAATGACTTTATATTAGCATAGGCAAAATAATTTTACTACGTATTCAAGCACTGAAAATCATTTTTGAACAAAATTTTTAACACTAGACAAACAGGACTCTCGCTAGATATATGCACAGCTATCAATGTTGATGTTACACACCATCAGTGTTGATGTTACACACCATCAGTGTTGATGTTACACACCATCAGTGTTGATGTTACACACCATCAGTGTTGATGTTACACACCATCAGTGTTGATGTTACACACCATCAGTGTTGATGTTACACACCATCAGTGTTGATGTTACACACCATCAGTGTTGATGTTACACACCATCAGTGTTGATGTTACACACCATCAGTGTGATGTTACACACCATCAGTGTTGATGTTACACATCATCAGTGTTGATGTTACACACCATCAGTGTTGATGTTACACACCATCAGTGTTGATGTTACACACCATCAGTGTTGATGTTACACACAATCAGTGTTGATGTTACACATCATCAGTGTTGATGTTACACACCATCAGTGTTGATGTTACACACCATCAGTGTTGATGTTACACATCATCAGTGTTGATGTTACACACCATCAGTGTTGATGTTACACACCATCAGTGTTGATGTTACACACCATCAGTATTGATGTTACACACCATCACTATTGATGCTACACACTATCACCATTGATGCTACACACTATCACTATTGATGCTACACACTATCACCATTGATGCTACAAACTATCACCATTGATGCTACACACTATCACCATTGATGCTACAAACTATCACCATTGATGCTACACACTATTACCATTGATGCTACACACTATCACCATTGATGCTACACACTATCACTATTGATGCTACACACTATCACCATTGATGCTACACACTATCACCATTGATGCTACACACTATCACCATTGATGCTACACACTATCACTATTGATGCAGGGATTTAGTACGGGCTTTAGACATTGTGATCGTTTACCTTCTCCACTAAATAGGGGCTGACAACACATAAATTAATTATTAACAAGTGTGAGGTACTGACAAGATGTACAATATTCTTGCTGATTTTGCAGGATTAAAAATATTTACAATATTATATCTTAAATAAGTTTTCTCCAAACTGTTTGCAACTGGGTTAAAATTTACCAAATTTTCAGCATCATGAGACACAATTCAATTTTGTCACCTATGGAAAGGTGATGAAGGTTCAGGAACAACCTAGTATACACTACAAACAAATTCAAATTAATTAAAAAATAACTACAAGACTCTCAGCTAAACCTAAACATTACATCAGCAGCTTCTGCTGTGTAGTCAATGAAATATTTTGTACCGAAAAGCGCGATTCTGTGATGAATATAAACAGAAAATTTTGAGAAATCTAACACTCAAGAATATACTCAAATTGACAAACTCCTGAAGCAGTATTCGCTCCTTCACAAAGGATTCGTATGGCTAATTACTTACTAATCACACACTTTGATCTTAGGCTAAAGGCCGAGAAGCGATACTTACCAGTCAATGAGAGATTCATTACCACAGCTACTAACTACTCATGAACTAATGTGGTCACACTTCGATTGTTTCTTCGTCGAATAAATCATTCAACTCCCGAAGCAACACAACGTTTGTAAACAATTACTACGACGATCTTGTCAAAGTTTCAGCGTAGAATCAGTTCAAGTTTCAGACTTTACAAGAATGTTACATGAGGAACAAGAGGTGAGTGCAAATAGAAAGTATTTCCTCTGTAGGTTACTAATTAGCAAGGATGTCAGAGGCGTATTTCCAGACGTAGAAACAGCACTGTGGATATATTTTGTGTTAATAATCACTACTTCAAGTGCTGAACAATCAGTTAAAAAAATGAGGAATATTAAAAATATACTGCTCACTACCATGAAGCAACAGCAGTTCACATACTGATCAATAATAAGCTTTGAGCTTTCGAAAAGCTCATTAGCCACTTTTGTAATAAGTTGCGTGAAGTGCCTGGCAATCTGAATTATTAATGTGTTTTTTTTTGACTGAAACTCTGTTTATGATTGATAGGATTTCCGATTGATATGAAAGATTTTGTTAATTTGTTTACTTAGCCATAAGTACACACACAATATAATAGTAACAAAAGTTCTGTTTTGTCAATAAAATTAGCTATAAAAACATTTTTGATTGTTGTGAGCAAGTGAAAGTTTACTTCCAACTTTATTTCTGTCTTTGCTGCTAATCTCGCTTATGCCATAAATTTTTTAACTTAAAATAAAATGTTCTCAACTTCGATTTGTAAATGTTCTCCATCTACCACAGGCAATATATATATATATATATATATATATATATATATATATATATATATATATATATATATATATATATATATATATATATATATTATGAATGGAAAGAAGTTGGATGTCCTGGCTCTAAGCAAAACAAAGCTGAAGAGGGTAGGTGGGGAGAAATAAATGGGATTAAGTCAAGAGTATCTGAGAGCTAGAGCTAAGGAAGGGGTAGCAATAATGTTGAAGGATCAATTATGAAAGGAGAAGAGGGAATATAAATGTGTAAATTCAAGGATTATGTGGATTAAAATAAGGGTTGGATGCGAAAAGTGGGTCATATTAATTGTGCATGCCCCTCGAGAGGAGAGGAGTGTAGAGGAGAGAAAGAGATTTTGGGAGATGTTAAGCGAGTGTGTATGAAATTTTGAACCAAGTGGGAGAGTAATTGGGGTAAGGGACAGTTAAAGAGGGTGTGGTAGGTAAGTTTGGGTGTCAGGTGTAAATGATAATGGGGAGCATTTTGATTGAACTTTGTATAGAAACGGGTTTGGTTATAGGTAATACATATTTTAAGAAAAAAAGAATAAGTATACAAGATATGATGTAGGGCGTAATGACAGTAGTTTGTTGGACTATGTATAAAAGACTGTTTGGGTAGACATCAGGATGTACATGTTTATAGAGGGGCCACAGATATATCAGATCACTTTTTAGTTGTAGCTACAGTGGGAGTAAAATGTAGATGGGATACAAGGAAAATAGAAGCAGCAAGTAAGAGAGAGGTGAAGGTTTATAAGCTAAAGGAGGAGGCAGTTAGGGAAAGATATAAACAACTATTGGAGGATGTCCCGTAGTTCGATAGCTAGCGCACTCGGCTCACAAACTGAGGTCCGGGGTTCGAATCTCCTCTGGTACGGCTGGAAAACATTAAGGACATGTTTCCATAAGACATCTGCTGTCCCTGTCCCTGTTCACCCATCAGTTTAAAATGTCGACTGGTGTGCGTATCATCCTGGGACAAAACTTACCTAATTTGTCCGAAATGCTCAGCATAACAAGCGGCTTTCTATACTGTAGTATATCATTGATGTCAACTTGGCCTGTATACCATGTGCATGTACTTGTAGTAAATATATTATTATTGTTATTATTATTATTCTTATGGGCTAGTGAGAGTCTAGGCAATAGGGTCGAAGATGTATCGGGTAGGTTTAACAATGTAGTGTTAGAGTGTTCAGCAGAAGTTTGTGGTTATAGTAAAGTGGGTGTGGGAGGGAAGAAGAGCGATTGGTGGAATGATAATGTAAAGAGAGTAGTAAGAGAAAAAAAATTAGTATATGAGAGGTTTTTACAAAGTAGAAGTGATGCAAGGAGGGAGGAGTATATGGAGAGAAAAAGAGAGGTTAAGAGAGTGGTGAAGCAATGTAAAAAGAGAGCAAATGAGAGTGTGGGTGAGATGTTATCAACAAATTTTGATGAAAGTAAGAAAAGTTTTGGAGTGAGATTAATAAGTTAAGGAAGCCTAAGAACGAATGGATTTGTTAGTTAAAAATATGAGAGGAGAGTTATTAAATGAAGAGTTAGAGGTATCAGGAAGATGGAGGGAATATTTTGAGGAATTGTTAAATGTTGATGAAGATAGGGAAGCTGTGATTTCGAGTATAGGGCAAGGAGGAATAATATCTTGTAGGAGTGAGGAAGAACCAGTTGTGAGTGGGGGAAGTTCGTGAGGCAGTGGGTAGAATGAAAGGGGGTAAAGCAGCTGGGATTGATTGGATAAAGATAGAATGTTAAAGGCAGGTGGGGATACAGTTTTGGAGTGGTTCGTGCTTTTATTTAATAGGAGGTAGATTAGGTGGAAGATAGTGAGGCTCAGGTTAGAGTATGTAGGAGAGAGGGAGATTATGTCCCAGTAAAAGTAGGCCTTAAACAAGGATGTGTGATGTCACCGTGGTTGTTCAATATATTTATAGATGGGGTTGTAAGAGAAGTGAATGCTCGGGTCTTGGCAAGAGGTGTGGGGTTAAAAGATAAAGAATCTACCAAAGCTATTATTCAGAGGGCTGCAAAGGGGCTGTTGAGGTGGTTCGGTCATGTAGAGAGGATGGAACAAAATAAAATGACTTTGAGGGTGTATAGATCTGTAGTGGAGGGAAGGCGGGGTAGAGGTCGGCCTAGGAAAGGTTGGAGGGAGGGGGTAAAGGAGGTTTTGTGTGTGAGGGGCTTGGACTTCCTGCAACCATGCGTGAGCGTGTTAGATAGGAGCGAATGAAAACAAATGGTTTTTAAGACTTGATGTGCTGTTGTAGTGTGAGCAAGGTAACATTTATAAAGGGATTCAGGAAAACCGGCAGGCCGGACTTTAGTCCTGGAGATGGGAAGTACAGTGTATGCACTCTGAAGGAGGGATGTTAATGTTGCAGTTTTATAATTGTAGTGTAAACGCGCCTCTGGTAAGACAGTGATGGAGTGAATGATGGTGAATGTTTTTCTTTTTCGGGAAACGGCCGATGTGCTAATAAATAAATAAATGAATAAATAAATAAATAAATAAATATATATATACAGACACTTAGGATAACATGTGCTCCACATGCACTGGACACGTGCATAGCTCATCATTAAGGAACCAGTGAGCTTAAAGGGAGTGTTTAGAATCAGCAATGATAATGATACAGATCATCAACATTATTGATCAGGACTCGTCATGAATGTGAAAACTTAACATGTGACGCCCAAGTCACATGTTAAGTTTTACGAACATTATGTTCAAATATTCTCTCATGTACCGTAGATTGCCTGCTATTTTGTTAATGTTTACATGGAGTTTACCTGGAGAGCGTTTCAGGGGTCAACGCCCCCGTGGCCCGGTCTGAGACCAGGCCTCGTAACAGGTTCTGTTCAACTAGGCTGTTACTGTTGGCCACACGTTAACCGAAGTACGAACCACAGCCTGGCTGGTCAAGTACTGACTTTAGGTATCTGTCCATTACCTTCTTGAAGACAACCAGGGGTCTATTCGTAATCTCCCTTATGTATCCTGGGAGGCAGTTGAACAGTCTTGGGCCCCTGACACTTATTGTGTTATCTCTTAGTGTACACGTGGTCCCCCTGCTTTTCATTGGAGGAATGTTGCATATCCTGCCTAGTCTTTTGCTTTCATATTGAGTGATTTTCGTGTGTAGGTTTTGTACTAACCCCTCTAGGATTTTCCAAGTGTATATTAACATGTATTTTTCTCGTCTGCGTTCCAGGAAATACAGATCAAGGGTCTTCAACCGTTCCCAGTAATTTAGGTACTTTATCGTACTTATGTGTACCGTGGAAGTTCTCTGTACATTCTCCAGGTCAGCAATGTCGCCAGCCTTGAAGGGGGTAGTTAATGTACAGCAGTATTCCAGCCTAGAGAGAAGCGATTTAAAGAGAATCATCATGGGCTTGGCGTCCCAAGTTTTGAAGGTTCTCATTATCCATCCTATCATTTTTTCTAGCAGATGATGTAGATATATTGTTGTGGTCTTTGAAGGTGAAATCCTCTGACATTATCACTCCCAGGTTCTTTACATTAGTTATTCGCTCTATTGTATGGTTAGAATTTGTTTTATACACTGATAAAACTTTAATTTCCTCAAGTTTTCTATATGAGTTGAAATTTCTCTTCATATTGTTTTCTGTGGCCCATTTAAAGATTTGGTTGATGTCCTCTTGGAGTCTTGCGGTGTCTTCGATGGAGGACACTGTCATGCAAATTCTGTCATGCAAATTCGGGTGTCATCCGCAAAGGAAAACGCGGAGCTATGGCTTACATCTTTGTCTACGTCAGATATGAGGATGAGGAACAGGATGGGAGCGAGAACTGTGCCTTGTGGAACAGAGCTTTTTACCGTAGCTGCCTCGGACTTTACTCTGTTTATTATTACTTTTTGTGTTCTATTTGTTAGGAAGTTATAGATACATCTACCAACTTTTCCTACTATTTCTTTGTCACGCATTTTGTGCGCTATTACACCATGGTCACATTTGTCAAGGGCTTTCGCAAAGTCTGTGTATACTACATTTGCATTTTGTTTATCCCCTAAAGCAGTGGTTCTTAACCCGGGTTCGATCGACCCCCTGGGGTTCGGTGAGTCAGTCTCAGGGGTTCGGCGGAGGTCACACAGATTTTTTATTTTGTAAGCCTCTCACAACAACAACTAAGGATGACTTCTTCAGATACAACGATCTTTCGTGGAATATGGTTTCTGCAGTTTGTTGGGATGGAGCTCGAGTCCTGCTGGGACGAAACTTTGGCTTTGGAGCGCTGGTGAAAGCCGATGCACCACACATCATTGTTATGCACTGTATTCTTCACAGGCATGCGTTGGCAACTAAACCTTTGCCTCTAAAACTGCAGAAGTATTGAAAATTGTAATGGAATGTGTGAACTACGTGCGAAATAGTGTTGTGTAGCATCTCATCAAAGAGCTGTGTAATGAAATGGGCTCTGAATTCGAGGTACTTCTGTACCAGTCTAACGTTCGGTGGTTATCCCGGGGAAAGGTGCTGAATCGTGTTTTTGCTTTGCGTGTGGAACTAGCATTGTTTTTGGCGTACATTGCCGATATCTTCGATGCTCTCAATCATCTCAATCGACAGATGCAGGGCGGTGGAGTCAACATCATCGAAGCGGAAGAAAACTTGAAGGCTTTTCAAAAAATATCTACCGTTATGGAAACGACGAACAGACGAACTTAGCAAACTTTCTCCTGCTGGACAACTGTGTAAGTAAGATTGAAGACGTGTCTGGAATCGGAGACATTTCTGTACCCGGGGAGCTGAAGCAAGCAATTTCCATGCACTTAGATGAGCTGGCAAAGTCTCTCGACGGATACTTCCCCACCAGAGTCATATCCAGCATGAGTGAGACAGCCGTTCACGTTCAGTGTTGCGACACCAGATGTCAATGATGAATACCTCGACGAAATCATTGAACTTCAGCAGAGTCAGGTTCAACAGCAACTCTTCAGAACAACAACGCTCTCAACGTTTTGGTGTCGCCAAATCGTAGCGAAGTCTCTTATTGCTAAGAAAGCCCTTGAGATACTCACGCCGTTTGTTACAACGTATCTTGGCGAGCAATCCTTTTCCAGGATGATAAACATCAAAACGAAGAAAAGGAACAGACTTTGTTGAGAAAATGGCATGAAAGTGGCACTTGCCAAGGTGAGAGTGGCACTTGCCAAGGTGAGAGTGGCACTTGCCAAGGTGAAGTCGCGCATTTTTGAACTTGTCTCTGAAATGCAACAGCAAAAGTCACATTGATTTGCAGTTTTGATTGAAATCATATTTTTTGAAGAAATCATATTTCATTTTTACAATTACAAAGAGTTCGGTGAATGCTCGGATGAAACTTGCGGGGTTCAGTACTTCCAACAAGGTTAACAACCACTGTTCTAAAGCATCCAGGACCTTGTCATAGTGGTCCAGTAGCTGGGACAGGCAGGAGCGACCTGCTTTAAACCCGTGTTGCCCTGGGTTGTGTAACCCTTTCAAAGATTTTTATGATATTGGAAGTTAGCGCTATCGGTCTGTAGTTCTTTGCAATTGCTTTACTACCACCTTTGTGGAGTCGGACTATGTCTATTCTTTTTAGTGAGTGTGGAATGACCCCTCTGTCCATGTTCCCTCTCCATAGAATGCTGAAGGCACATGACATTGGCTTCTTGCAGTTCTTGATGAACACGGAGTTCCACTAGTCCGGTGGAGTTCCATGAGTCCTGTTTTTGTGTTGTGGCAATGATTTGTGTTTGCTTTAGTTAGTAAGCGTTCAGTTGTTTTTATATTATGACTGCCACCTTGGTATCGCTATATTTGAAAGCCTGGGATCTGCTATTGTCTACTTCATCAGTTGTCAGAATGATGCTTTAATTATTTTCAGTGTTCTCATTAGTGTTGATAAGAATTTGCAATAATTTATGTCAGAAATCCAAGAAAAAGTAAGTAGGAATCTAGAGTTAGGTCAAAATATTATCAATGGTATCACATTTATAAACACAAAATTCTGCTACATATTCTCTAGTCCCTGAAGAAGATACCAGTAAATAACACCATGTTCAGTGTGATGTGAAATGAAGTGTCATCTTACGTATGTGTTTCACATGAGTAACACATGTGAAACACTTAGGTAAATTTATTGTAGGAACGAATTGAATACTGGCGATTATAACACTGGAGACAGTAGCTGAAGTGGAGGTGATTTTAAGATGATTAGTCACTCGGTTTTGATATAAGTTGGTCAAACCCTTAACATAAAGCATAACATACTGCTAAAGACTTATATACTGGAGCTAGAAGTGAGGTGTAGCAGCTGTAGATGACATCACACGTGAGCGTGGCCCACTAGTGAAAGTAGATCATGTTAAACAGTTGTTAGCAATATAGTGGGAAAAAACATGTCATATAACAATATGTTAATCAGCAGGTTTAAAGAGCATCCTGAGTCAAATTGTGCACTTTGTGATACAAGTCTAAAATCTGGTACTGTTTATTTAACCCCACAATCAGATTCGACCTCTGAGGCTCTGAGGAAATGGCGGCCATATTTAAAAAGGACTTCCTCCTCCCACGCAAATTTTCGGTTCCTAATATGTTGGTTTAGAGTAGTAATAGGTTCATTATTTTTACTTCTATACTGTCTAAAACATTGCTGGGACCTATAAATACTTTTTATATATTCCTGGACGATAGTAAATGACCAAGGCAGGTGTAAATGTTCAACTGTCAGTGTGTTTGTGACAATTTGAGTACAACTTAGTGTTCATCAAGAACTGCAAGAAGCCCCTATCACGTACTTTTAACATCCTATGGAGAGGGAGCATGGACACTGGGGTCGTCCCACAGCTGCTAAAAACAACAGACATAGCCCCACTCCACAAAGGCTGCAGTAAAGCAATAGCAACGAACTACAGACCGATAGAGCTAACGTCCCATATTATAAAAATCTTTGAGAGGGTTCTAAGAAGCAAGATCGCCACCCATCTAGATACCCATCGGTTACACAACCCAGGGCCGCATGGGTTTAGAGCAGATCACTCCTGTCTGTCCCAACTACTGGACCACTATGACAAGGTCCTTCAGTGTGGTGGAAATTGTAGTGATGTAGGACTTGGGAGAATGGTTGAAGATGGGCAAGTGGTGGAGGATGGGCAAGTAGTGGAGGATGGGCAAGTGGTGGAGGATGGGCAAATGGTGGAGGATGGGCAAACGAAGGAAGATGGGAGAGTGGGTGGGTGGATGGGAAAATAGATGGGGATGAGGTTAAAGAGATGAAGGTGGTGGGGGTGGAAGTGAGGTTGTGGGTTAGGGGTACAGCTTGGATTGAAAGGGTATATGGTATTTACAGAGGATTAATGTGGAGGTTGTTGGTGGGGATGAAGGGGTTGAAAGGGATGCTGCCACTTACACTGTGAATTTCCAGGGTGGCAATATGCTCTCATGCTTCTTCTGAGATTGGGGAGGAAGTGGCAGGGTTAATTAAGGTTCAGAAATATAGATTTCAAGCAAAACTATTTTTTAATTTATTCATTGGTGTGTGGCATTCTGTACATTACTGGCATGCCATTAACATGTATTTAGAATATACTAGTCTAAAATATAAATACTGCTCTACCAAAAATATGAAAACTAGTTGATAAATTAGACACATGTAGTATTCACAGACTTTGCAAAAGCCTTTGACAAGTGTGACCATGGTGTAATAGCACACAAAATGCGTGATAAAGGAATAAGAGGAAAAGTTGGTAGATGAATCTACAATTTCCTAACAAATAGAACACAAAGAGTAGTAGTAAACAGAGTAAAGTCTGAGGCGGCTACAGTGAAAAGCTCTGTTCCACAAGGCACAGTACTTGCTCCCATCTTGTTCCTCATCCTCATATCTGGCATAGACAGGGATATAAGCCACAGTGCCGTGTCTTCCTTTACAGATGACACCCGAATTTGTATGACAGTGTCCACCATTGAAGACACTGCAAGACTCTTGGCGGACATTAACCAAATCTTTAAATGGGCCACAGAAAACAATATGAAGTTCAATGATGAGAAATTTCAATTACTCCGATATGGAAAACGTGAGGAAATTAAAACTATGTCGGAGTATAAAACAAATCCCAACCACACAATAGAGCGAAAAACTAATGTAAAAGACCTGGGAGTGATCATGTCAGAGGATCTCACCTTCAAGGACCATAAAACTGTAGCAATCACATCTGCTAGAAAAATGACAGGATGGATAATGAGAACCTTCAAAAGTAGGGATGCCATTCCTATGATGACACTCTTCAGGTCGCTTGTTCTATCTAGGCTGGAATATTGCTGCACACTAACAGCACCTTTAAAGGCAGGTGAAATTGCTGACCTAGAAAATGTACAGGGAACCTTCACGGCACACATAACTGTGTACTCCCTGTACTCCCTAGAACGCAGGCAAAGAGATATATAATTATATACACTTGGAAAATCCTATAGGGAGCAGTACCAAACTTGCACACGAAAATCACTCCCTATGAAAGCAAAAGACTCGGTAGACGATGCAACATCCCCCAATGAAAAGTAGGGTGCCACTAGCACGATGAGAGACAGTACAATAAGAGTCAAGTGCCCAAGACTGTTCAACTGCCTTCCAGCATACATAAGGGGGATTACCGATAGACCCCTGGCTGTCTTCCAGAAGGTGCTGGACAGGCACCTAAAGTCAGTACCTGACCAGCTGGGCTGTGGTTCGTTCGTCGGGTTGCGTGCGGCCAACAGTAACAACCTGGTTGATCAGGCCCTGATCCACCATGTGGTCTGGTCACAGACCGGGCCACAGGGACGTTGACCCCCGAAACCATCTCCAGGTATACACTACTTTTTCGCTGTAAAGTGTGGTTAGAGCTTGTAGTATACTCCTTTCTAGCTATTAGTATTTCCTCAAGTTTTTCAAAACGATGGACCTGAAATTTGTCCTCAATGAACATCATATTGTTTTCCGTTGCCCATTCGAAAACTTGGTTTAAATCCGCTTGGATATTAATCGTGTAATCAATGGATGACACTCATGCAGATTCTAGTATCGTCTACAAAAGAAGACAAGGTGCTTTGGTTTACATCTCTGTCTTTGTCTTGTGGAACAGAGCTTTTCACTTTAGCAGCCTCCGAATTAATTCAGTTTACCAATACTCTTTGTGTTCTAATAGTTAAAAAGCTGAAGATCTATCTATCCAGTTTTCCAGTTATTACTTTAGCACATATTTTGTGCGCTGTTACACCATTATCGCATTTAATGAAGGCTTTTGCAAAGTCTGTGTATAATACATCTTCATTCTGTTTGTCCTCCAGTGCATTCAAAGCCATATCATAGTTGTCCAGTAGTTGTAAGAGGCAGGAGCAACCTGCTCTAAACCCATGTTGCCCTGGATTGTGCAATTGTTCGAAAATCCAAGTGGTTTCTGATCTTGCTTCTTAGAAAATTGTTCGAAATCCACGTGGTTTCTGATCTTGCTTCTTAGAAAATTGTTCGAAATCCAAGTGGTTTCTGATCTTGCTCCTTAGAACTCTTTCAGAGTTTTTTATGTGAGGCGCTAGAGCTACCGGTCTATAATTCTATATTATTGTTTTGCTGCCATCTTTGTGGAGTGGGGCTATATCCGTTGTTTGTCGCAACTGTGGGTGACACCAGATTCCATCTCCATGGCATACCTAAGCCAGTTCTTGATTAACATGGAGTTCCACGAGTCTTGACCTGGGGCTGAGTGCATGGGCATGTTGTCAACGGCTTTGTCAAAGTTCCGTGGTTAGGGTTATGTCAAAAAATTGGCATACATTGACAGGGTTTTCAGGCTTGTTCATGAAAAATTTATTTGTATTACCGATCTTTAGTCTGATTAATGACTCACTAAACATATAGCCATTTCTCTGCTGTCATCTATGTAAGTTATATCTTGTTTAAGCAAGAGCCAGATACAGAATGTGGTTTTTGCCTTGTTTTTGGCATATGAAAAGAAATATTTTGTATTTCTTTCATTAAACGTAAGTTCAATATTTTCTACTTTCTTTCTGCATTTCTGATAATCTAGTCCCCTCGAGAGGCTCAGTGATTCTTCGTCTTCTCCTGTAAAGGTGCGTCTCTCTCTTTCCAGTTTACTTCTCTTCTTTTTCTTAGGGAAATATGCCTTGAGCATACTTCAGCTACCAGAGTGTTAATACTTTTAAGGCACTTGTTTGAATCCATGTTATTTAAAATATCTTCCCAGCATGATTCATTTAGGACATGATTTATTAAATTCCAGTTGATGTTCTTGTTGTTGAAGTTGAATTTGGTGAAGGCACCCTCTTAACTGTATACATTTTTCTGGTCAAAACTTCTGTACATATAAGTCTGGACTTGGATTAGAGTGTGATTTGAATTAGCTGTTTTTTGATACTGTTATGTTTCTTACCAAGTCACCATTATTCGTGAAAATAAGGTCAAGTGTGTTTCCCAGTCCTGTTGGTTTCACCATCGTTAGGCATACTGTGTAGGCGTAACGTTTCAACAATAAAGATACCAAACTGTTGCACATCTATACATGTCAGTGACACTGGTCTGCAGTTTAATGTTACCTGCCTATCTTCTTTCTTAAAGATTGGAACTACGTTTGCTGACTTCCATACCTCAAACAGTTGCCCTGTTTCGATAGATTTATTGAAGATAGTTGTTAGTGGCACACACACTGCATCTGCTTCCTCTCTCAGGACCCAAAGAGAGATATTATCTGAGCCCACCGCCTTCGAGGAATCTAGTTCCCCTAGTAGTTTCTTCACCTCCTTCTCGGTTGTTTGGAGTGTATCCAGCACTTACTGGTGCGCCCTGCCACTTCGGTTTGCTGGAAGTTTATCTGTCTTCACTGTGAACACCTCCCTGAATAGTGAGCTGAGCTCCTCACATAATTCCTTGTCGTTCCCTGTGAGTTCCCTCCTTCCTTCCTTCCTCAGCCTGATTACCTGGTCCTTGACTGTTGTTTTCCTCCTGATGTGGCTGTATAACAACTTTGGGTCAGATATAGCTTTCGATATTATGTCATTCTCGTATTGACGCTGGGCTTCTCTCCCTATCCATGTGTGTGTGTGTGTGTGTGTGTGTGTGTGTGTGTGTGTGTGTTGTTATCATTTTGTCCTAGGTACATGTCGATTAGACACTAGGCCAGTTATATATGCGTGCGTGTGTTTGTCAGTGTGTTAGTTAGTTACCATTTTGTCCTAGGCACATGTCGATTAGACACTAGGCCTATTGTATATGCGTGCATGTGTATGGTGTGTTAGTTACTATTTTGTGTGTGTGTGTGTGTGTGTGTGTGTGTGTGTGTGTGTGTGTGTACTCACCTTTTGTGGTTGCAGGGGTCGAGTCATTGCTCCTGGCCCCGCCTCTTCACTGATTGCTACTAGGTCCTCTCTCTCCCTGCTCCATGAGCTTTATCAAACCTCGTCTTAAAACTATGTATGGTTCCTGTCTCCACTACGTCACTTTCTAGGCTATTCCACTTCCTGACAACTCTATGACTGAAGAAATACTTCCTAACATCTCTTTGACTCATAGGAGTCTTCAACTTCCAATTGTGACCCCTTGTTTCTGTGTCCCTCTCTGGAACATCTTGTCTCTGTCCACCTTATCTATTCCTCCTTTTTTTTT
>WNWK01045296.1:0-14783 GCA_009830355.1 Cherax destructor
TTAACATTTTTTGGGGCTTTTCTAAAATTTTTAGCTAAAAATTCATTTTCCCTTTTTAAAAAAATTTTCCTCAAAAAATTTAGGGAAAAAACAAAATTTAGATTTTTTTTTGGGGAAGCTTACTCAAGGGATATTTTTTTAAAAAAAAAGTTTTTAAAAAAACCTTAAAATGCCAAAAAGTCAAAAAAACAAAAAATAAATTTTTAATTTTTATTTTTAATTATTTACATATTTTTAAAAAAACCCCTTAAAATCTATAAAAAAAAAAATTTTTTGTATTTTTATATTTTTTTCGAAAAAAATGAAAATTTAAAAAAATAAAAATTCTAAAACGCATTTTATGGCATTTTCGACGTTTAAACGGTTTATGTTTTTTGAAAAACTCATTTTTAGCTAAAAACCAGATTTTCCCCCCTTTTTAAAAAATTTCTCAATTTAAATTTTTGGGAAAATAAAAAAAATTTTTATTTTTTTTAGGAACTTTTTTATAGGATATTTTTTCTAAAAAAATATTTTTCAAAAACCTTTTAAAAACCAAATCGTCAAAAAAAATAAA
This sequence comes from Cherax destructor, assembly GCA_009830355.1. Classification (NCBI taxonomy): domain Eukaryota; kingdom Metazoa; phylum Arthropoda; class Malacostraca; order Decapoda; family Parastacidae; genus Cherax; species Cherax destructor. The sequence continues at coordinate 557 of WNWK01045296.1, forward strand.
AAAAGTTTTATGATTTTTTAATATTTAAATTTTTTACATATTTTTTAAAAAAATTTTAAAAACTATAAAAATCAATATTTTTAAAATTTAATTTTTAAAAATACATGAAACATTAAAAAACTAAAAAATGTTAAAACTTTTTTTTGCATATTTCAGTTTTTAAAAGGGGTTTTTTTTTTAAAAATCATTTTGGGGAAAAATTTAATTTTTTCCCTTTTAAATAAATTTTCTGCAATTAAAAAAATTAAAAAAAAAGAAATTTTAGTTTTTTTTGGGGGCTTCTCATAGGGGTTTTTACAAAAAAAAAGTTTTTCAAAAAAACCTTAAAAACCCAAATCTCAAAAAAAGAATAAAATTTTTAAACATTTTTAAATTTAATAATTTTTCATATTTTTAAAAAACTTTTTAAAACTATAAAAAAAATATTTTTTTTAAATTTTTTATTTATTTTCGAAAAAACGGGGAAACATTAAAAAACCGAAAAATTTAAAAAGATTTTATTTCAATTTTTGGGTTTTAAATTTTTGTTTTTTAAAAATCATTTTTTTCTAAAAAAACCCAATTTCAATTTTTTAAAAAATTTTCCAATTAAATTTAGGGAAAAAAAAAAATTTTTATTTTCTTTTTGGAAGCTTACTCAAGGTATTTTATCTAAAAAAATAGTTTTCAGAAAATCCTTTAAAATGCTTTTAAAACGTCAAAATGAATAAAAAACAGTTTTATAGCATTTTTTTTAAAATTTATTAATTATTTTCATATTTTAAAAATCCCATTAAAAAACTATAAAAATCAATATTTTTAAAAGAATATTTCATATTATTTTCGAAAATAATGAAACATTAAAAACTCAGAAAATGGCTAAAATCGTATTTTTGTGCATATTTCGACGTTTTTAAAGCGGTTTGAGTGCTTTTCGAAAACTCATTTTTAGCTAAAATACTTAATTTCACACTTTTTTAAATAAATTTCTACTGCAATTGAAATTTAAGGGAAAAGTACAAAATTTTATGATTTTCTTTTGGAAGCTTACTCATAGGGATATTTTATCTAAAAAATAGTTTTTCACAAAATCCTTGAAAATGCCTAAATCGTCAAAAATGCAATAAAATAATTTTATAGCATTTTTGAATATTTAATTATTACATATTTTAAAATCCCATTAAAAATCTATAAAAATCAATATTTTTATGGGAAAATTTATATTATTTTCGAAAATACATGAAACATTAAAAAACTCAGAAAAATGTGCTAAAATCGTATTTTATTGCATATTTCGACGTTTTAGAACGGGTTGATGCTTTTCTGACAAAACTCATTTTTAGCTAAAATACCTAGATTTTCACACTTTTAAATAGAATTTTCTGCAATTGAAATTTATGGGAAAAGTAAGCAAAATTTTATGATTTTCTTTTAGGAAAGCGTACTCATAGGTATATTTTATCAAAAAAATAGTTTTTAAGAAAATCTTGAAAATGCCTTAAATCGTCAAAAAATGCAATAAAATCAAGTTTTATGCATTTTTAATATTTATTAATTATTTACATATTTTTAAAAAATCCCATTAAAAATCTATAAAAATCAATATTTTATAGAATATTTCATATTATTTTCGAAAAATACATGAAACATTAAAAAGCTCAGAAAAATGTGCTAAAATCGCATTTTATGGCATATTTCGACGTTTTAGAGGTTGAGTGCTTTCTGCAAAACTCATTTTTTAGCTAAAATACTTACATTTTCACACTTTTAAATAGAATTTCTACTGCAATTGAAATTTAAGGGAAAAGTAAGCAAAATTTTATGATTTTCTTTTAGGAAGCTTACTCATATGTATATTTTATCTAAAAAAAATAGTTTCTAGAAAATCTGAAAATACTTAAATGTCAAAAATGCAATAAAATCATTTATAATTTTTAATATTATTAATTATTAATATTTTAAAAATCATTAAAAATATAAATAATATTTTATAGAATATTTCATATTATTTTCGAAAATAATGAAACATTAAAAGCTCAGAAAAATGTGCTAAAATCGATTTTATTGCATATTTCGACGTTTTAGACGTTTGATGCTTTTCTGTAAAATCATTTTAGCTAAAATATAGTTTCACTTTAAATAAAATTTTATCTAATTTATGGAAAATAAAAAATTTTATGATTTTCTTTGGAAGCTTACTCATAGTATATTTATCTAAAAAATAGTTTTAAAAATCTTAAATGCCTTAAATCGTCAAAAATGCAATAAAATGTTTTATATTTTTGAATATTTATTAATTATTTACATATTTTTAAAAATCCATTAAAATCTATAAAAACAATATTTTTATAGAATATTTCTATATTTTGAAAAATACATGAAACATTAAAAACTCAGAAAAATGTGCTAAAATCTATTTATTGAATTTCGACGTTTTAGAGTTTGTTTTCTGCAAAACTCATTTAGCTAAATAATTACTTTTAAATAATTTCTGTAAATTAGAAAATAACAAAATTTTATGATTTTCTTGAAGCTTACTCATGTATATTTATCTAAATAGTTTTAAATCTGAATGCAATCGTCAAAGATAAATAATTTATAGCATTAATATTAATTATTATATTTTAAATCTTAAAATAAAATATTAATTTATTATTTTCGAAATACGAACTTAAAGCTCGAAATGCTAAAATCATTTATTGCATATTTGGTTAACGTTATTTCTGAACTATTTATAATCAATTCACTTTTATATTCTATTGAAATTTATGGGAAAGTAGCAAAATTTATGATTTTCTTTAGGAAGCTTACTCACAGGTATATTTATCTAAAATAGTTTTCAAAATCTTGAAAATGCCAAATGTCAAAATGCAATAAAATCAAGTTTTATATTTGAATATTATTAATTATTTACATATTTTTAAAATCATTAAAAATCTAAAAAAATCAATTTTTATGAATATTCATATTATTTCGAAAATAAATGAAACATTAAAAGCTCAGAAAAATGTGCTAAATCGCATTTTATGCATATTTCGACGTTTTAGAGCAGTTTGATGCTTTCTGAAAACTCATTTTTACTAAAATACCTAGATTTTCACACTTTTAAATAATTTCTCGCAATTGAAATTATGGAAAAGTAAGCAAATTTTATGATTTTCTTTGGAAGCTTACTCATAGGTATTTTTACTAAAAAATAGTTTTCAAAATCTAAAATCCTAAATCGTCAAATGCAATAAAATCAAGTTTATCATTTTAATATTTAATTATTTACATATTTTAAAATCATTAAAATCTATAAAATAATATTTTATGAATATTTATATTTTCGAAAATAATGAAACATTAAAGCTCAGAAAAAGTGCTAAAATCGATTTATGGCATATTTCGACGTTTAGACGTTTGATGCTTTCTGCAAACTATTTTACTAAATACTATTTCACACTTTAAATAAATTTCTACGCAATTGAATTTATGGAAATAAGAAATTATGATTTTCTTTAGGAGCTTACTCATAGGTATATTTTATCAAAATAGTTTTCAAAAATCTGAAAATCTTAAATCGTCAAAATGAATAAAATCTTATAGCATTTTAATATTATTATTACATATTTTAAAAATCCATAAAATCTATAAAATCAATATTTTATAGAATATTTCATATTATTTTCGAAAATACGAAACATTAAAAGCTCAGAAAAATGTGCTAAAATCGATTTTTGCATATTTCGACGTTTTAAGCGTTTGATGCTTTCTGCAAAACTCATTTTAGCTAAATACAATTTCACACTTTAAATAAATTTCTAGCATTGAAATTTATGGGAAAAGTAAGCAAAATTTTATGATTTTCTTTTAGGAAGCTTACTCATAGGTATATTTTATCTAAAAAATAGTTTTCAGAAAATCCTTGAAAATGCCTTAAATCGTCAAAATGCAATAAAATCAAGTTTTATAGCATTTTTGAATATTTATTAATTATTTACATATTTTTAAAAATCCATTAAAAATCTATAAAAATCAATATTTTTATAGAATATTTCATATATTTTCGAAAATACATGAAACATTAAAAAGCTCAGAAAAATGTGCTAAAATCGTATTTTATTGCATATTTCGACGTTTTAAGACAGTTTGAGTGCTTTTCTGGCAAAACTCATTTTAGCTAAAATACTAATTTTCACACTTTTAAATAAATTTCTACTGCAATTGAAATTTATGGGAAAAGTAAGCAAAATTTTATGATTTTCTTTTAGAAGCTTACTCAAGGTATATTTTATCTAAAAAATAGTTTTCAAAAATCCCTTGAAAATGCCTTAAATCGTCAAAAATGCAATAAAATCAAGTTTTATAGCATTTTTGAATATTTATTAATTATTTATATTTTAAAAATCCATTAAAAATCTATAAAATCAATATTTTTATAGAATATTTCATATATTTTCGAAAAATACATGAAACATTAAAAGCTCAGAAAAATGTGCTAAAATCGATTTTATGCATATTTCGACGTTTTAAGCGGTTTGATGCTTTTCTGGCAAAACTCATTTTTAGCTAAAATACCTAGATTTTCACACTTTTAAATAAATTTCTGCAATTGAAATTTATGGGAAAAGTAAGCAAAATTTTATGATTTTCTTTTAGGAAGCTTACTCATAGGTATATTTTATCTAAAAATAGTTTTCAGAAAATCCTTGAAATACCTTAAATCGTCAAAAATGCAATAAAATCAAGTTTTAAGCATTTTGAATATTATTAATTATTTACATATTTTAAAAATCCATTAAAAATCTATAAAAATCAATATTTTATAGAATATTTCTATTATTTTCGAAAAATACATGAAACATTAAAAGCTCAGAAAAATGTGCTAAAATCGTATTTTATTGCATATTTCGACGTTTTAAACGGTTTGAGTGCTTTCTGCAAAACTCATTTTTAGCTAAAATACTTACATTTTCACACTTTTAAATAGAATTTCTACTCAATTGAAATTTATGGGAAAAGTAAGCAAAATTTTATGATTTTCTTTTAGGAAGCTTACTCAAGGTATATTTTATCTAAAAAATAGTTTTCAGAAAATCTGAAAATGCCTTAAATCGTCAAAATGCAATAAAATCAAGTTTTATAGCATTTTTGAATATTATTAATTATTTACATATTTTAAAAATCCATTAAAATCTATAAAAATCAATATTTTATAGAATATTTCATATTATTTTCGAAAAATACATGAAACATTAAAAAGCTCAGAAAAATGTGCTAAAATCGCATTTTATGCATATTTCGACGTTTTAGACGTTTGATGCTTTTCTGAAAAACTCATTTTTAGCTAAAATACTAGATTTTCACACTTTTAAAAAATTTACTGCAATTGAAATTTATGGGAAAAGTAAGCAAATTTTATGATTTTTTAGGAAGCTTACTCATAGGTATATTTTATCTAAAAATAGTTTTCAAAATCCTGAAAATGCCTTAAATCGTCAAAAATGCAATAAAATCAAGTTTTATAGCATTTTGAATATTATTAATTATTTACATATTTTTAAAAATCCCATTAAAAATCTATAAAAATCAATATTTTATAGAATATTTCATATTATTTTCGAAAATACATGAAACATTAAAAGCTCAGAAAAATGTGCTAAAATCGATTTTATGCATATTTCGACGTTTTAGAGCAGTTTGATGCTTTCTGAAAACTCATTTTTAGCTAAAATACTAGATTTTCACACTTTTAAATAGAATTTCTACTGCAATTGAAATTTATGGGAAAAGTAAGCAAAATTTTATGATTTTCTTTAGGAAGCTTACTCATAGGTATATTTTATCTAAAAAATGTTTTCAGAAAATCCTTGAAAATGCCTTAAATCGTCAAAAAATGCAATAAAATCAAGTTTTATAGCATTTTGAATATTTATAATTATTTACATATTTTTAAAAATCCATTAAAAATCTATAAAACAATATTTTATGGAATATTTCATATTATTTTCGAAAATACATGAAACATTAAAAAGCTCAGAAAAATGTGCTAAAATCGTATTTATTGCATATTTCGACGTTTTAAACGGTTTGAGTGCTTTTCTGGCAAAACTCATTTTTAGCTAAAATACTTACATTTTCACACTTTTAAATAAATTTCTACTGCAATTGAAATTTATGGGAAAAGTAAGCAAAATTTTATGATTTTCTTTTAGGAAGCTTACTCATAGGTATATTTATCTAAAAAATAGTTTTCAGAAAATCCTTGAAAATGCCTTAAATCGTCAAAAATGCAATAAAATCAAGTTTTATACATTTTTGAATATTATTAATTATTTACATATTTTTAAAAATCCCATTAAAAAACTATAAAAATCAATATTTTTATAGAATATTTCATATTATTTTCGAAAAATACATGAAACATTAAAAAGCTCAGAAAAATGTGCTAAAATCGCATTTTATGGCATATTTCGACGTTTTAGACGGTTTGATGCTTTTCTGACAAAACTCATTTTTAGCTAAAATACTAGATTTTCACACTTTTAAATAGAATTTCTACTGCAATTGAAATTTATGGGAAAAGTAACAAAATTTTATGATTTTCTTTTAGGAAGCTTACTCATAGGTATATTTATCTAAAAAATAGTTTTCAGAAAATCATGAAAATGCCTTAAATCGTCAAAAATGCAATAAAATCAAGTTTTATAGCATTTTAATATATATAATTACCATTAAAATCTATAAAATAATATTTTATAAAATATTTTATTATTTTCGAAAAATATGAAACATTAAAAGCAGAAAAGTTAAAATCGATTTTATTGGCATATTTCAGTTTTTAGACGTTGATTTGAAAATCATTTTATAGAAATACTAAATTTTCACATTTTAAATAAATTTCTTAATTGAAATTTATGGGAAAATAAGCAAAATTTTATGATTTTTTTTAGAATTATTTGAAATTTTAAATTAAAAAATATTTTTAAAAATCTTAAAATACTTTTAAATGTTAATGAATAAAAATCATTTTAAAACTTTAAATTTATTAATTTTTAATATTTTAAAATCCATTAAAAATTTATAAAAATCATATTTATAAATTTAATTATTTTGAAAAATCATGCATTAAATCAGAAAAATGTTAAGATTTTATTCAATTTCATTTTAGAACGTTTGAATTTTTCTGAAAACTATTTTTAAATATTTTGAAACTTTAAAAAATTTTATAATTAATTTAGAGTAATAGAAAATTTTATATTTTTTTTAAACTTATAACTGTATATTATATCTAAAATAGTTTTATTTAAAATACTTTAAATTAAAAATGCTAAAAAATCAAAATTAATTTTATAATTATTTAATATTTTAAAAATCCCATTAAAAACTAAAAATCATATTTTTAATTTATTCATATTTCAAAATAATGAAATTTAAAAGCTAAAATTCTTAAAATCCTTTTATGCATATTTAGTTTTACTTAATTTTCGAAAAACTATTTTTAGCTAAAATCCAATTTCAATTTTAAATAATTTTACTGAATTAAATTATGGAAATAACTAAATTTTAATTTTATTTAAATTATATTTGTAATTTTAAATTATTTTCAAAATCAAAAAATTAAACAAAATAATATTTTCATTTTAATATTTAAATTTATTTTTAAAAATCATTAAAATATATTATATTTTAGATTTTAATATTTTCGAATCATGAAATTAAAAGTAAAAATATTTAAATGATTTACTATTATTTTAGAATTTTTTCTGAAAAAAAATTTTTACTAAAATATAAATATTCACTTTTAAATAATAAATTAAATTATAAAATACAAATTTATTTTACTATTATATAGTATATTTTTCAAAAAATAAATTTTAAAAATCTTGAAAATGCTTAAATGTCAAAATGAATAAAATCAATTTAACATTTTAATTTATTTTATTTATTTTTTAAAAATCATTTTATAAAATAATATTTTATATATTATATATTTTCGAAAATACATGAACATTAAAAGTAGAAAATGTAAATATTTTATGATTTCTTTAGGAGGCTTTTCCAATATTTTTACTAAAATATTTACATTTTAAATAAATTATGCAATAAAATAAATAAGCAAAATTTTATTTCTTTTAGAAACTTACTCATATATTTTATTAAAAATATTTTCAAAAATCTAAATTAAACGTCAAAAATGCAATAAATCAGTTTTATAGCATTTTAATATTTAATTATTTAATTTTTAAAATCATTAAAATCTATAAAATAATATTTTTATAGAATTTATATTATTTCGAAAAATATGAAAATTAAAAGTAGAAAATTTAATGATTTTAGAATTGATTTAGTTTATGTTTCTGAAATCATTTTAGCTAAAATACTAATTTTCACACTTTTAAAATTTCTATGCAATTGAAATTTATGGGAAAATAAGCAAAATTTTATGATTTTCTTAAACTTACTATAGATATTTTATCTAAAAAATATTTAAAAATCTGAAAATGCTAAGTCAAAATGCAATAAATCAATTTTCATTTTAATTTTATTATTTTTACATATTTTTAAAATCCTTAAAAATCTAAAAAAATTTTTATAGAATTTATATATTTTCGAAAAATAATGAAAATTAAACTCAGAAATTGCTAAATGTATTTTATGCATATTTGAGTTTTAACGTTGATGCTTTCTGAAAATCATTTACTAAAATACATTTTCACACTTTTAAATAAATTTTACTGCAATTGAAATTTATAAAATAAAAATTTTATATTTCTTTTGGAAGTTACTATAGGTATATTTTATCTAAAATAGTTTTTCAAAAATCCTTGAAATGTTAAATCGTCAAATGCAATAAAATCGTTTTTAGCATTTTAATATTTTAATTATTTACATATTTTTAAATCATTAAAAATATAAAATAATATTTTATAGAATATTTCATATATTTTCAAAATAAGAACTTAAAATCGAAAATGTGCTAAATCGTTTATGCATATTTCAGTTTTAAGCGTTGATTTTTAAACTCATTTACTAAAATACTAATTTTACATTTTAAATAAATTTCTCATGAAATTTATGAAAAGTAAAAATTATTTTTTGAACTTTAAGGTTATTTTATCTAAAATATTTTAGAAAATCTTAAATTAATTAAAAATCATAAAATCAATTTATACATTTTTAATATTTTTATTTATATTTTAAATCATAAAATTATAAAAAAATATTTTTAAAATATTTAATTTTTTCAAAAATGAAATAAAACTCAGATTGTAATATTTTATCATATTTATTTTAAATTTATCTAAAAACTCATTTTTAGAAAATCTAATTTTCATAAATAATTTTACATTGAAATAGGAAAAGTAACAATTTTATGATTTTCTTTTAGCACTTTGGTTTTTATCAAAATTTTTCAAAAATAAAATCCTGAAAATGCCTTAACGTCAAAATGCAATAAAATCAAGTTTTATAGCATTTTGAATATTTATTAATTATTTACATATTTTTAAAAATCCCATTAAAAATCTATAAAAATCAATATTTTTATAGAATATTTCATATTATTTTCGAAAATACATGAAACATTAAAAAGCTCAGAAAAATGTGCTAAAATCGATTTTATGGCATATTTCGACGTTTTAGAGGGTTTGACAACTCATTTTTAGCTAAAATACTAGATTTTCACACTTTTAAATAGAATTTCTACTGCAATTGAAATTTATGGGAAAAGTAAGCAAAATTTTATGATTTTCTTTAGGAAGCTTACTCATAGGTATATTTTATCTAAAAATAGTTTTTCAGAAAATCTTGAAAATGCCTTAAATCGTCAAAAATGCAATAAAATCAAGTTTTATAGCATTTTTAATATTTATTAATTATTTACATATTTTTAAAAAATCCCATTAAAAATCTATAAAATCAATATTTTTATAGAATATTTCATATTATTTTCGAAAAATACATGAAACATTAAAAAGCTCAGAAAATGTGCTAAAATCGTATTTTATTGCATATTTCGACGTTTTAAGGTTTGAGTGTTTTCTGGCAAAACTCATTTTAGCTAAAATACTTAATTTTCACACTTTTAAATAGAATTTCTACTGCAATTGAAATTTATGAAAAGAAGAAAATTTTATGATTTCTTAGAAGCTTAATAGTATATTTTATCTAAAATAGTTTCAAAAATCCTGAAAATGCCTAATGTAAATGAAAAAATACATTTAATATATAATTATTACATTTTTTAAATCCATTAAAATCAAAACATTTATAGAATATTATATTGAAATACATGAAACATTAAGTGAAAAAACGATTTTTGCATATTATTTTAGTTGAGCTTTGCAAAATATTTTTACTAAAATACTTAATTTTCACACTTTAAAAGAATTCCAATGAAATGATTTTCTTGAGTTACTGTATTATCTAAATAGTTTTCAAATTTAAATGTTTAAATAAAAAAGTTATAGCATTTTAATATTATTAATTATTTAATTTTAAATCATTAAAACATAAAAATATTATGAATATTTATTATTTTCAAAATACATGAAACATAAGCCAGAAAATGTGTTATATTTGACGTTTTAAGTAGTTTCTAAATATTTTAAAATATAATTTTCAATTAAATAGAATTATAATTGAAATTTAGGAAAAGTACAATGATTTTTGAAGCTTATAAGTATTTTTTTAAAAAAGTTTCAAAATCCTGAAATGTTAACCAATGAAAATTTATAGCATTTATATTATTAATATTTCATATTAAATCATTAAATCTATAAATCAATATTTATAGAATATTAATTATTTCGAAATAAGAAACATTAAAAGCTAGAAATGTGCAAAATCATTTTATGGCATATTTCGACGTTTTGAGGTTTGATGTTTTCGAAATCATTTCAAACTAATTTTCAACTTAAATGAATTTCACGCAATTAAATGGGAAATAAGCAATTTTAATTTTCTTGAGTTAAGGTATTTTATCAAAGTTTAGAAAACTGAATGTAATTATATTATTTACATATTTTTAAAAATCCATTAAAAATCTTAAAAATCAATATTTTATAGAATATTTATATTTTGAAAATACATGAAACATGCCAGAAAATGTGCTAAAATCGCATTTTATGCATATTTCGAGTTTTAGAGCTTTGATGCTTTCTGAAAACTCATTTTAGCTAAAATACTAGATTTTCACACTTTTAAAAGAATTTCTACTGCAATTGAAATTTATGGAAAAGTAAGCAAATTTTAATTTTTTAGGAAGCTTACTATAGTATTTTTATTAAAAATAGTTTTTCAAAAACTTGAAATGCCTTAACGTCAAAAATGCAATAAAATAGTTTTATAGCATTTTAATATTTATTATTATTTACATATTTTAAAAATCCCATTAAAAATCTTAAAAACAATATTTTATAGAATATTTCATATTATTTTCGAAAATACATGAAACATTAAAAGAAAAGCTCAGAAAATGTGCTAAAATCGTATTTTATTCATATTTCGACGTTTTAGAACGGTTTGAGTGCTTTTCTGGCAAAACTCATTTTTAGCTAAAATACTTAGATTTTCACACTTTAAATAGAATTTACTGCAATTGAAATTTATGGGAAAAGTAAGCAAAATTTTATGATTTTCTTTAGAAGCTTACTCATAGGTATATTTTATCTAAAAATAGTTTTTCAGAAAATCCTTGAAAATGCCTTAATCGTCAAAAATGCAATAAAATCAGTTTTATAGCATTTTGAATATTATTAATTATTTACATATTTTTAAAAAATCCATTAAAAATCTATAAAAACAATATTTTTATAGAATATTTCATATTATTTTCGAAAATACATGAAACATTAAAAGCTCAGAAAATGTCTAAAATCGTATTTTATTGCATATTTCGACGTTTTAGAGGGTTTGAGTGCTTTTCTGGCAAAACTCATTTTTTAGCTAAAATACTTAATTTTCACACTTTTAAATAGAATTTCTACTGCAATTGAAATTTATGGAAAAGTAAGCAAAATTTTATGATTTTCTTTTAGAAGCTTACTCATAGGTATATTTTATCTAAAAATAGTTTTTCAGAAAATCCTTGAAAATGCCTTAATCGTCAAAAATGCAATAAAATCAAGTTTTATAGCATTTTGAATATTTATTAATTATTTACATATTTTTAAAAATCCCATTAAAATCTATAAAAATCAATATTTTTATAGAATATTTCATATTATTTTCGAAAAATACATGAAACATTAAAAGCTCAGAAAATGTGTAAAATCGTATTTTATGCATATTTCGACGTTTTAGAGGGTTTGATGCTTTTCTGCAAAACTCATTTTTAGCTAAAATACCTAGATTTTCACACTTTTAAATAGAATTTCTACTGCAATTGAAATTTATGGGAAAAGTAAGCAAAATTTTATGATTTTCTTTAGGAAGCTTACTCATAGGTATATTTTATCTAAAAATAGTTTTCAGAAAATCTTGAAAATGCCTTAAATCGTCAAAAATGCAATAAAATCAAGTTTTATAGCATTTTTGAATATTTATTAATTATTTACATATTTTTAAAAAATCCCATTAAAAATCTATAAAAATCAATATTTTTATAGAATATTTCATATTATTTTCGAAAAATAAATGAAACATTTAAAAAGCTCAGAAAAATGTGCTAAAATCGCATTTTATGGCATATTTCGACGTTTTAGAGCGGTTTGATGCTTTTCTGATAAAACTCATTTTTTAGCTAAAATACCTAGATTTTCACACTTTTAAATAGAATTTCTACTGCAATTGAAATTTATGGGAAAAGTAAGCAAAATTTTATGATTTTCTTTTAGGAAGCTTACTCATAGGTATATTTTATCTAAAAATAGTTTTTCAAAAATCCTTGAAAATGCTCTTAAATCGTCAAAAATGCAATAAAATCAGTTTTATAGCATTTTGAATATTTATTAATTATTTACATATTTTTAAAAATCCCATTAAAAATCTATAAAAATCAATATTTTATAGAATATTTCATATTATTTTCGAAAAATACATGAAACATTAAAAGCTCAGAAAATGTCTAAAATCGTATTTTATTGCATATTTCGACGTTTTAGAGCGTTGAGTGCTTTTCTGCAAAACTCATTTTTAGCTAAAATACTTAGATTTTCACACTTTAAATAGAATTTACTGCAATTGAAATTTATGGAAAAGTAAGCAAAATTTTATGATTTTCTTTTAGGAAGCTTACTCATAGGTATATTTTATCTAAAAATATTTTCAAAAACCTTGAAAATGCCTTAAATCGTCAAAAATGCAATAAAATCAAGTTTTATAGCATTTTTGAATATTTATTAATTATTTACATATTTTTAAAATCCCATTAAAAATCTATAAAAATCAATATTTTTATAGAATATTTCATATTATTTTCGAAAAATACATGAAACATTAAAAGCTCAGAAAAAGTGCTAAAATCGTATTTTATTGCATATTTGACGTTTTAGAGGTTGAGTGCTTTTCTGGCAAAACTCATTTTTAGCTAAAATACTTAGATTTTCACACTTTTAAATAGAATTTCTACTGCAATTGAAATTTATGGAAAAGTAAGCAAAATTTTATGATTTTCTTTTAGGAAGCTTACTCATAGGTATATTTTATCTAAAAATAGTTTTCAGAAAACCTTGAAAATGCCTTAATCGTCAAAAATGCAATAAAATCAGTTTTATAGCATTTTTAATATTTATAATTATTTACATATTTTTAAAAATCCCATTAAAAATCTATAAAATCAATATTTTTATAGAATATTTCATATTATTTTCGAAAATACATGAAACATTAAAAGCTCAGAAAATGTGCTAAAATCGTATTTTATTGCATATTTCGACGTTTTAGAGCGGTTTGAGTGTTTTCTGCAAAACTCATTTTTAGCTAAATACTTAGATTTTCACACTTTTAAATAGAATTTACTGCAATTGAAATTTTGAAAAGTAAGCAAAATTTTATGATTTTCTTTAGGAAGCTTACTCATAGGTATATTTTATCTAAAAAATAGTTTTTCAGAAAACTTGAAATGCCTTAATCGTCAAAAAATGCAATAAAATCAAGTTTTATAGCATTTTAATATTTATTAATTATTTCATATTTTTAAAATCCCCTTAAAAAACTATAAAAAAAATATTTTTTTGAATATTTTATATTATTTTGAAAAACATGAAACATTAAAAAACTCAGAAAATGTGCTAAAATCGTATTTTTTTGCATATTTCCGGGA
>WNWK01045297.1:0-14783 GCA_009830355.1 Cherax destructor
TCATTACCTGTCATTGCCAAAGAAACCCTGCCTGTACCCCAATTCAAAACGATGCTAAAAAAACACCTCACCCAAACCTAAATGCTCAATATCAAACATTCCCAACAAAGTAGAATAATCACTTAAATGTACAAAACTTACTAATCACTTAAATGTAAAAACCTGTTATGAATAATACATACTAAGCTAACTGTTTCCATAACATTTACATTATAATGACCATGTAAACTGTAACTGCAATGCAATTAATTGTTTTAAATTGTTATCTCACTCAATTAGTTGCATTGCTACAATTAATTGATATGTTCAACTTATATTCAAACTTTATAACTTAGATACACAATTATACTTATTTTATAAATTATCAACCATAACTTTTTACCATGTAGTCTACAATTAAGTAGTCCTAAGAATGCCCGCAATGCACAGCATATTAGGGGCTTTTGGCATGTACATCTCATTAATACCTATGTATCTTGTCTACTCAACCATGTATCACTGTACCATGTCTCAATAAAGTATTAATATTATTATTATTCCTTATGGGAACACATTCGTTCGGTAACGGCACTTGAACAGCCTTCTGGAACAAAATAATGACGTAATCTGGGGGTCCACTGTACATATATAAGAGTTATGCAAATTAAAATAAAGTTATCAAGTTGGAGTTTCATTTGTATTTTTTTTCTAATATGTATACGTATTTAATTCAGCATCTGGCATCATTACAAAGTGGGCAGAGCTACAGCAGAGTTTGAAGCAGCAGTGTCTCAGTAACTCATGACACTTCATCCCACTATAAAATACTATTGCATAATTATACTATTACTATCAATAAATATTACCTATCTATCATATTTATTACAGAATAATATTAGGTATAACATAAATAATGTAGAAGCATGATAAAAACTGACATTATATAGAGAGGTATTGAAGGGTGGAGGGGGGGAGAAGGATGAAAAATAAAAAATGACTTGAGAAAACGTTACGCGTCTGAAGGGTTTCCTGGAATATCTCGGAAGTAAGTAAATGACCTATTTCATGTTGTTTTACCGTTAACAATACACAGATTGAAAGGAGTTTCCAAGCAAACATAAAACTGAATGTTTTAATTTTGGGTAGTGACACTCTTGAAGTGTCTGTAAGGAGTGATTCCTCAATTAGCGTCAAAAAATTTTTACCGACGGGGTCTTAGGCCCCTATCACCGTCGTTAAGTGAGAAGAGACTGTTTACAGTGCTACCTTGGCATACGAACAGCTCCCAACTTGAACAATTATGTAAGTGTATTTTTTAAGTGCTTTTGTAAGTGTATTTTTGGGGGTCTGAAATGAATTAATCTAATTTACATTACAGTGGAACCCCGAGTTTCGGCCACTTCGAGTTTCGGTCACTTTTTCAGCCAAATTTTGTCCCGAGTTCCGGCCGTTGCCCCATGTTTCGGCCGGTGAACAAGACCTGTCTGCCTGCCCGCGCTTGTGCGCCACCCTGCACAGGCGTCGTGAGCCAGTCTAGCTTTGTTTATCCTTGAGTGAACATTACCCTGCATGCTCATCCAAACATTTCACAATAAATATTGTTTAGTACTTCTTCATTAATTGTGACTGTGAAATAAGCTACCATGGGCCCAAAGAAACTTCCTAGTGGCAGCCCTTTGGTAAAGAAAGTAAGAAACATGATAGAATTGAAGAAAGAAATTGTAGCAAAGTACCAAAGTGGAGGGGGAAGAGAGAGGGAAGAATGTGCCTTCTTCAGTGATTCTACGACATGTACGATACTAAAGCAGCACGAGTCGATAAAGGCTATAGCACCAGCCAGCGATAAAGTGTGGCATTAACAGTGTAGCAAGTAAGTTAAGCGATTAATCGATAGAAAAAGGACAGCATGAAACTGACTCCTCCAATGTTGTTGGAGTTATATAGGGCGACTGACAACACCGCCGTCTCTGCTGCCGCCATCACCACCATGTAAGGCTTATCTTTCAGTGGCCCTTATACACCCAACAAAAAACAACACAGCAACACTCGTCGGTTAGGGAGAGAGACATATGACATATTTTATTCATTCTAGAGTATATCATGTTTCTATGTTATTAATATTCTTTATTATGTCATATTAGATGAATTGTGCTAGATAACTTAACCGTAGAGTTGATATTAGTGTTATATTGAAGGACTATCTTGTCCTGCCTCTAAACAAACTCTCCTGCCTCTCTCATACGCCAACAAGTCTTCGATAAAGGTAAAACTGATTTAAGGGGAGGGGTAACCGTCTCCCGCAGCGCGCGGCTCGCGAGCGAAAAAAATATTCGAAAAAATATGAAAATTGCGTTATTGGTATAGAAAAATAGCTTAACTCTCTGGCTACACAATGGTACCAGAATCAATGTTCTACGACGTTTCTACAAGGAATTACAGCCATTTATATCATGTATGATGACATCTGCGCCACCAACATGACTGCTTGCATCCCGTAATTTTTTTCGTTTTTTTTTCCGTTTTTTTATTGCTATTACTTGTATTATTCATTCTAATGTTATAATTGACTACAGTGGACCCCCGAGTTTCGAAAGGTTCTTACTTCGTAAACATCGTGTTTCGTAAGCTTTTTACGACTTCGAGAATCGTAAACCGCTCGTGTTTCGTAACGTATCAGACCTGTCCGCCTGCTCCGCGCCTGCGCGGGACGCAGGACTTCGCCAGTGAAGCGTTGTTTACCATTGAGAGAACATTACCTAGCGCGCTCTTTCAAACATTCACACTACATTTGGTGTTTTTTTTGGTGCTTTAGTGATTGTCACTGTGAAATAAGTCACCATGGGTCCAAAGAAGCTTCCTAGTGGCACCCCTGTGGTAGCATTCATGGAGGGAGTGTAGCATTTATGCAGGGAGTGTAGCAGGCATGCAGGGAGTTTAGCATTCATGCAGGGAGTTTAGCATTCATGCAGGGAGTGTAGCAGCCATGCAGGGAGTTTAGCAGGTATGCAGGGAGTGTAGCATTCATGCAGGGAGGTTAGCATTCATGCAGGGAGTGTAGCAGCCATGCAGGGAGTTTAGCATTTATCAGGGAGTGTAGCATTCATGCAGGGAGTTTAGCATTCATGCAGGGAGTGTAGCATTCATGCAGGGAGTGTAGCATTCATGCAGGGAGTGTAGCATTCATGCAGGGAGTGTAGCAGGCATGCAGGGAGTATAGCAGGCATGCAGGGAGTGTAGCATTCATGCAGGGAGTGAAGCATTCATGCAGGGAGTGTAGCATTCATGCAGGGAGTGTAGCATTCATGCAGGGAGTGTAGCATTCATGCAGGGAGTGTAGCAGGCATGCAGGGAGTGTAGCAGGCATGCAGGGAGTTTAGCATTGATGCAGGAAGTTTAGCAGGCATGCAGGGAGTGTAGCTTTCATGCAGGGAGTGTAGCAGACATGCAGGGAGTGTAGCAGGCATGCAGGGAGTGTAGCAGGCATGCAGGGAGTGTAGCAGGCATGCAAGGAGTGTAGCAGGCATGCAGGGAGTGGGGATTTCCCTTCGTAGAGGCTGAAGAATTTCTCCCCCAACAAATGTTTAATTGTGATGAAACAGGCCTGTTTTGGAAGAAAATGCCCAAGAGGACCTTCATTACTCATTACTCTATCTTCCAGATGCCTGCAACTCTTCAATAAAGGTAAGTAAATGTATATATATATATTGTTTTTAATTATTTTATATGTGAATATTTTTTTGTGGAACAGATTAATTGTATTTACATTATTTCTTATGGGAAATAATGGTTCGAATTTCGAAAACTTTGTGTTAACCCTTTGGGGGTCGGTGCCGTACTAGTACGTTTTACGAGCAGGGGTTGGTGCCGTACTAGTACGCCCAAATTCTAGCGGCCTCAATTTAAGCAGAAAACGTCTGGTAGGCATACATATGAAAGAATGGGTCTGTGTGGTCAGTGTGCGCAGTATAAAAAAAATCCTGCAGTACACACTGCATAATGAGAGAAAAAAAACTCTGACCGTTTTTTTTTATTAAAAGAGCGACTTTGCAGTCGATTTTCGTATGGTATTTATTGATGTATTCTCGTTTTCTTGGTCTCATATGATAGAATGGAATATATATTACAGAAATAGAGATGATTTTTATTGGTATGACAATGACAAGTACCTTGAAATTGAGCTCAAAGTAGCGAAAATGTTCGATTTTTGACGATGTTCAAGAGTAAACAAATCACACCATGCCTCCAATACACATCAACTGGCGAGTCTTATATTCATGCACAAGTGCTCTGATATTATTTATACCATTTTTACAATGATGCAGTTGTATACATAACAGTAAATCTTCTATTTTTTGTGAGAATAAAAATTCAAAATGAAAAGCAAAAGTAATGGAACAGGGGCCTGGAGATGTGACTAATGAACAGAGAACATGTTATTTTAGTGCCAGGAATGTCTGCCTCGTTTACTCTAGACCCTATTTTGAAATTGGCATCGTTTGAAATTTGTGTGAAATTGGAAAATTGCCATTTTCTGACCACTATTTTGGGTAGATGAAATTGGTAAATAGGCAGTTTCTTGTACTCAATCGATAGAAGAAATGGAGTTCTAGCGAAATAGCTATACTTTTTGGAGACTGATACATTGGAAGTTGTCGAAAATAGGGCTCAAAGTGGGCAAAATCGCCGATGCGTAAGTGTCATGGCTACCGCTAACTTCGCGAAAGCATAATTCCGTTAGTTTTTGATCAAATTTCATAATTTTGGTGGCGTTATGATCGGAAAAAAGATTCTCTATCATTTCATAAGAAAAAATTAATTTTTTTTTTCAAAAAATTTTCGACCCCAGGAACACTTTCCTGAGAAGGCCTGTCGACCCCCAAAGGGTTAAGTACTAGCTCCTGGAACGGATTAATTACGATACTCTGGGGTCCACTGTATATGGCACTATATGAGTGTGGTTGGAGCTTCCCGGGTAGTGGCAGCCAATCAGGAACGCTCTCCAGCATTCTTGCTCTGGCTACTCCCGGGTGCCAGGAATAATTTTTCTTATTACGCTAATATCATCTAATATCATCTAAAATGACTAAATAAACACTAAAAAACACATAAAAACATGATATATACACTAGAACTAATAAAATAGGCCGTAACAAGGCGACTGTACTTCCAGGATTTTCGATATAAAATTATTTCCCTTTCATCATGTCGTCTTCTATGACATAGACGGACATTGAGTGAGAGAAAACAGTGTTTTGGAGGGGATAACAACTCTAGAACACCACTAGACACTAAAACTACACCGATTTTCGCGAAAAAAAAATCCGAGCCCGGAGGCGTTTCACGCGCTATCTCGGAAGCAAGTTATTGACCTATTTGATGACATCCACCATTTATTATTGAAGTAAATGCAATAATATTGACAGGAACCATAAAACAATGATAGTTTTAAATTATCACGAAGAGAAATTTGCAATATTCCAAATATTTTTGGATTTGAGTGGGAGTAAAGGGCAAGATATTTTGCATATAACAAAAACTGAGGAACTTTATTTTTTTTGTAGAATAACTAGAGATAATTACACGAATACCTTCCGTGATAAAATAGCATTAGCATTGTTTTATACGTACAAAGTCTCAAATCCACCTTTCGTTGTGCCATTTAGGCTGAGGTAATTTTTAAATGGCATCTTCATGGAATTTTCAGTAAATATTTTTTTTCTCTTTTGTTTTTAGGGCAATCTTATTGAAACTCACAGACAATAAGGTCCATAAACACGTCTTTAAGTGCAAAAAAAAATGAACGAAATCGGAGAAGAAAAAAAAATAATTGGTACCCCCTCACCTTAAATGTTCATTTATCCATTAAAATTAGTGCTTTATATTTATTTCTCATTGTTTTCTGTATGTAAAACTATAGTATTTATTCTTTAAAAAAAAATGATTTTTTTGTGAATATTTTTGGGTGGAACGGATTAACTGGATTTACAGTGGACCCCGCCTAACGAGCAAAATTCATTCCAGAAGCCTGCTCAAGTGCCATTACCAAACGAATTTACTTCCTTAAGAAATAATGTCACGTAGGTTAGTCTATTTCAGACCCCCAAAAATACACTTCCACAAGCACTTACAATATTATACTTACATAATTGTACGATTTCCGGGGTGCTCGTTACTCGGGGGTCCACTGTACATTATTTCTTATGGGAAATATTGCTTCGACTTTCGGCTGTTTCGAGTTTAGGCCTAGCTCTTGGAACGGATTACAGCCGAAGCTCGGGTTTGGTATCGGCACACGAACAGCATTCTAGAACGAATTAAGCTTGTAACCCAAGGTACCACTGTATATGTACACTTGAGATGCAAACAGCTGTGTGGGTGTCACTGGCATAACCACTGTATGAGTAGATAGAAAAGTGGAGGGAGAGAGAGAAATGAAGTGGACACCTCAAAAAGGGAATCTGAAATATAATTTATTACCTTAGGCTGAAGGCAAATCATTAACCCTTTCACTGTCGAGACTACTGCTCACAAACTTGCCCTCAGTGTCAAAGATTTAAAAAAAAATTATAGATAATCTTTTCGTGATGGTAATGACATCAAAAGTACGAAATTTGATGGAAAACTTACAGAATTACGCTCTTGCGAAGTTAGCGGTCTCAACAATATTTACGCATCACCATTGTTCCAGTCGACCAAAATTATATCGCTAGAACTCCATTTGTTCTATCGATTGAGTACAAGAAACCGCCCATTTACCGATTTCAACTACCCAATAAAGTGGTCAGAAATTGGCAATTTGGCCAATTTCACACAAACTTCAAAACATGCCAATTTCAAAATAGGGTATAGAATAAACAATTCAGACATTCCTGGCAATAAAATAACATTTTCTATGTTCATTAGTCACATCTCCAGGCCCCTCTTATATTACTCTTCCTTTCCATGTTGAATTTTTATTCACACAAAAAATAGAAGATTTACTGTTATGCAGACTACTCATTTATTGTAATACAGTGGAACCCCGATTTTCGAACACCTCGGCAATCGAATAAATCGGAATTCAGACACTTTTTTCAAACAACTTTTGTCCCGGCAATCAAAAACGTCCCACCAATCGAACAAGTGCGTACAAGACCTGTCCGCCCAGGTGCTTGCGCGGCGAGGCGCGCAATCGCCATGAGCCAGTCTAGCGTTGTTTACTCTTGAGTGAACACTACCCTGCACGCTCATCCAAACATTTCACAATTAATTAATTGTGTTTGGAGCTTGTTCATTAACCCTTTCAGGGTTATGGTCGTACAAGTACGTTTTACACACTGTGGTTATTGACGTACTAGTACGCCTAAATTCTAGCGCCCTCAAATCAAGCAGAAACAGGCTGTTAGGCCTAGATGTGATAGAATGGGTCTGTGCGGTCAGTGTGCACAGTATAAAAAAATTCCTGCACCACACAGTGCATAATGAGGAAAAAAACCTCTGACCGCGTTTTTGGTTTAAAACAGCGACTTTGCAGTCTATTTTCGTATGGTATTTATGCTTGTATTCTCATTTTCTTAGTCTCATTTTATAGAATAGATGATATATTACAGAAATAGAGATAATTTTGACTGGTTTCACAATGACTAAGTACCTTGAAACTGAGTGCAAAGTAGCGAAAATGTTCGATTTTGGCCGATGTTCAAGAGTAAACAAATCACACCATGCATCCAATACACATCAACTGGAGAGTCTAATATTCTTGCACAAGTGCGCTGATATTATTTACACCATTTTTACAATGATGCAGTTGTATACATAACAGTAAATCTTCTATTTTTGTGAGAATAAAAATTCAAAATGGAAAGCAAAAGTAATGTAAGAGGGGCCTGGAGACTTGACTAATGAACAGAGATGATGTTATTTTAGTGCCAGGAATGTCTGCCTTGTTTATTATGGACCCTATTTTGAAATTGGCATCGTTTGAAATTTGTGTGAAATTGGCCAAATTGCCATTTTCTGACTACTATTTTGGGTAGTTGAAATTGGTAAATAGGCAGTTTCTTGTACTCAATCGATAGAAGAAATGGAGTTCTAGCTAAATAGTTATAATTTTAGTAGACTGAAACATTGGAATTTGCCGAAAATAGGGCTCAAAGTGGTCGAAATCGCCAATGCGTAAATGTCATGGATACCGCTACCTTCGCGAAAGCATAATTCCGTTAGTTTTCGATCAAATTTCATATTTTTTGTGGCGTTATGATCGGAAAAAGATTATCACTTCATAAGAAAAAATAATAATTTTTTTTTTTGAAATTCGTGGACCCTGAGAACGAGTTTCAGAGAGACCCCTTGGACCCCCAAAGGGTTAAATGTGACTGTGAAATAAGCTACCATGGGTCCCAAGAAAGTTCCTAGTGGTACCCCTGTGGTGAAGTGAGAAACGCCATAGACATTAAGGAAATAATACAAAAATACGAGTGGTGTGTGAATTTCTGAGCTTGCCAGGATATATATGGCAAAAACAGGTCAACTATCGCTTCTATCCTGGCTAATAAGGAACAAATCAAGGAAGATGATGTTGCAAAAGGTGTTAACATCCTAGCCAAAAATAGACCACAAATAGTCGAAGAGGTTGAGAAGTTGTTGCTGGTGTGGATCAAGGATGAAGAGTTAGCAGGTGATAGTGTGTCGGAGACAATCATTTGTGAAAAGGCAAGGAAGTTGCATGCCGATCTTGCAAAGAAAATGCCTGGAACCAGTGCTGATTGAACTGTTAGTGATTTTTAAGCCAGCAGAGGCTGGTTTGACAGATTTAAGAAGCATAGTGGCATACACAATGTGGTAAGGCATGGTGAGGCTGCCAGTTCAGACAAACGTGCGGCCGAAAAATTCATAAACGAGTTTCAGGATTACATAAAGACTGAAAATTTGAAACCTGAACAAGTGTTCAATTGTGACGAAACAGGCCTGTTTTGGAAGAAAATGCCCAACAGGACCTACATTACTCAGGAGGAAAAGGCACTGCCAGGACACAAGACACAAGCCTATGAAAGACAGGCTAACTCTCTTGTTTTGTGCTAATGCTACTGGGGATTTTATCACTCAGAAAATTCCAGTGTGCTCAAGAAACACAATGTCGTCAAAAATAAATTGTGTGTCTTGTGGAGAGCTAGTCAGAATGCATGGGTCACAAGGCAACTTTTCAGTGATTGGATCCATGAAGTGTTTGGCCCCAGTGTGAGAAAATACCTACAGGAAAAGGATTTGGCCCCCAAGTGCCTCCTGTTACTGGACAATGCTCCTGCACATCCTCAAAACTTGGAAGACCTACTGTATGAAGACTTCAATTTTATAAAAATGAAGTTCTTGCATCCTAACACTACTCCTCTCCTCCAGCCCATGGACCAGCAGGTCATTTCCAACTTCAAAAAACTGTACACCAAAGCAGTGCTTGAAAAGTGCTTTGAAGTGACCTCGGATACTCAATTGACCCTTAGAGTTTTCTGGAAGAATCACTTCAATATCTACAACTGCATAGGCCTTATAGGTAAGGCTTGGAAGAATGCAATGACTTCCAGGACTTTGAACTCTGCTTGGAGACCATTGTAGCCAGGTTGTGTCCAACAGAGGGATTTTGAAGGGTTTGAGGCTGACCGTGACCCTGACGACCCTGTGCCTGTTGTGGAAGGTATTGTGGCATTGGGCAAATCCCTGGATTTGGAGGTGAGTGGCAAGGATGTGGAAGAGTTGGTGCAGGACCACAGGGTAGAGCTAACAACTGAAGAGCTGCAACAGCTGGAACTGGAACAGCAACAGACCAGAGTTGAGGTTATTGATTCACAGGAGGAGGATGAGGTACTAGTTGAGGTGCCTTCTTCAGAGGTTAAGGAGATTTGTTTGAAGTGGAACGATGTTCAAAGGTTTGTTCAGAAATACCACCCTGACCAAGCTCAAACAAGATATATTAACAACATGTTCAGTGACAAAACATTGTCCCACTTCAGGAACATTTTGTTTAAATATTTAAATAGTACTGTACATGCATTTATTTAATAATTAATCTCATTAAAATGTATTTGTTTTTTAATATTTTTGGGTTTCTGGAACAGACTAATTGTATTTCCATTATTTCTTATGGGAAATATTGATTCGATTTTCGAACATTTCGAATTTAGAACAAGCTCCTGGAGTGGATTATGTTCGAAAATTGAGGTTCCACTGTAATTGTATAAATAATGTCAACCCATTCGTGACTGCGTATTAGATTGGCCAGTTGGACACCTATTGGACGGTGATGTCATTTGTTTACTCTTGAACATCAGCAAAAATCGAACATTTCTGCTACTTTGAGCTCAATTTAAAGGTACTTTTCACCATGAAACCAATCAAAATCATCTTTATTTCTGTAATATATCTTCCAGTCTATCAAATGAGACCAAGAAAACAAGAATACAACTAAAAATACCATACGAAAATACACCTCAAAGTCGGTGTTTTAAACCAAAAACACGGTCAGTTTTTTTTTCTCATTATGCACTGCGTGCTCCAAGATTTTTTTTTATACAGTGAAGACTTACAATACACACCTATTCTCTCATGTTGGCCCAAATTTACCGGCCACAGCTCATCTGAGTCAGCTGAGCTCATGGCAAGCGACAGTGGCTTCATAACCACCTTATCGTTTATGGACAATGTACGGAGTATGTGCTTCACACAACAAGAAGCATTTCTTTGATTCGTTTGAATCATGGCTAGTGCTAAAAGTAAGGATGTTATAACAATAAATGGAGAAAAGGAAATTAGAATGACTTACGCAGCAAGTAGCACCGTCAAACAGTAGCGGCAGGTTGATGTTTCGACCCCAGAAATTTGAAATTATGCTAGCCGAAATTAGTGCTGGATTACTGATTGCCTCATTAGTGATGGCCGATCTGTCCCATTCTCCTTATTTCCCATCTACCTTTAACTCTCAATGTAGCTACAACTAAAAAATTTTAAGTACAGTGGACCTCCGGTCATCGGCCGTTCCTGATATCGGCCAACTCGGTGATAGGCCGGTTTTTCGGCTTCCGGTGATAAGCCGTTATTTCGGTGATCGGCCGTATGGGATGCGTCAACCCTGCCATTTCCTCACACATCACACTCAGTCTGCGTCTCTCTCTTGTTGAGTAAGGAATACTCTCCATGTTCATCCATTCATTTTGGTGTTTGTTTATTGACTGTGACTGTGAAATAAGCCACCATGGGGCCAAAGAAAGTTCAGAGTGTCAGCCCTTTAGAAAAGGGCTGAGAGGGGAGAATGTGCCTTCTTCAGTGATTCTATGATATGTACGATACTAAAGCAGCATGAGTCGATAAAGGCTATAGCGCCAGCCAGCAATAAAGTGTAGCAAGTAAGTTAATCGATTAAGCGATAGAAAATTGACGACAGGAAACTTAACTCCTCCATTGTTGAGGTATATAGGGCGACTGACAACACCGGCGCCTCTGCTGCCGCCTTCACTACCACTATGTAAGGCTCATCTTTCAGTGGCTCTTATACACCCAACAACAAAACACCACTTGTGACATTCGTAATGACATGTTTTATTCATTCTAAAGTATATGTCATGTTAAGTAAAAGGACACAAATGCAACTAATGAGACATTTTATTGTGGCAACATTTCGCTCTCCAGGAGCTTTTTCAAGCCATTACAAGCAATACATGGACACAGAGGGTATATATATACTCTCAAAGTGAGGTGTAATACTAGTGGTGGTAGTAGTTGTAGTGATATAAGTTGTAGTAGTAGTAGTAGTAATACAATAGGGTAGAACAATCAACTTGCACATGAGTAAAAGGTGATAAAAACAATTACTTGGGTAGTATTAAAACAGGTTAGACAAATATTTCTGTAGGAGGTTGGAAATATTTGTCTAACCTGTTTTAATACTACCCAAGTAATTGTTTTTATCACCTTTTACTCATGTGCAAGTTGATTCTTCTACCTTATTGTATTACTACTACTACTACAACTTATATCACTACTACTACTACCACCACTAGTATTACACCTCACTTTGAGAGTACAGTGGTACCCCGACTTACGATGGTCCCCAAACACACCCTTTTATGTAAGTTGATTTTTTTAAATGCTTTTGTAAGTGTAATTTTGGGGGTCTAAAAGGACTAGTCTATTTTACATAATTTCTTATGGAGATAAATTTGTTTGGTAATGGCACTTGAACAGCATTCTGGAATGAAAAAATATCGTAAGTCGGGGTACCACTGTATATATATACAGTGGAACCCCGGTTAACGAACACCCCGGAAATCGTGCAATTATGTAAGTATAATATTGTAAGTGCTTGTGGAAGTGTATTTTTGGGGGTCTGAAATAGACTAAGCTAAATGACATTTTTTCTTAAGGAAGTAAATTCGTTCGGTAATGGCACTTGGGCAGGCTTCTGCAATGAATTTTTTTTCGTTAACCGGGGTTCCACTGTATATACCCTCTGTGTCCATGTATTGCTTGTAAAGGCTTGAAAAATCTCCTGGAGAGCGAAACGTTGCCACAATAAAATGTCTCATTAGTTGCATTTGTGTCCTTTTACTTAACATATTGTCGGTAATTCTACCAATATTAATACAAAGTATAAGTGATGTTTCTTTGTTATTAATACAGTGGACCCCCGGTGTTCGTCCATTTTTCGTAACAGAATGCTGTTCAAGTGCCATTACCAACCGAATTTATTCCCTTAAGAAATAATGTAACATAGACTAGTCCTTTTAGACCCCCAAAACTACACTTATAAAAGCATTTAAAAAAATAAACTTACATAAAAGGGTCTGTTTTGAGCAGGACGAACACCGGGGGTCCACTGTATTGTTTATTATGTCATATTGAAGGACTATCTTGTCCTATCTCCAAACAAACTTCTGCCGCCGCCACAACTAGCCACATACGTAATGTCATTTTATTCATTCTAGAGTGTATATGAGATTTCTATGTTATTTATATTGTTTATTATGTCATATTAGATGAATTGTGATAGATAAATAAGCTGTATAGAGTTGATATTAGCATCATATTGAAGAAGTATTTTGTTATGTCTCCAAACAATACTCTCCTCCTGCCTTCAATAAAGGTATGTAATAGTGATTTAAATGTTCATTTATCCATTTCTTTAGTCATTTTATTTAGCTCTCATTCTTTTGTGTATATAAAACTATAGTTAATCTTAAAAAAAATATTTTTTTGTTGATATTTTAGTCTGGAATGGATTAATTGTATTTACATTAATTCTTATGGAAAGTATTATTTCAGTTATAGGCCATTTCGGTTTTAGGCCGAGCTTCTTTAATGGATGTTGCATGCAAAGAGTATGTAACCTTTATTCGGAGCATGTTAACACACCCACATAGGCTCCCCTCCAACCAGCGAACCATCGTTAAGGGGCGGATGAGCGCATTTCGATATATAACAAAATTAAAATTGAAAAATTATGGAAAACTATTTTTTCTTACCAAAAAATAGTGCATAATTCTGGCAACAAGTTGATGCAATCTGCTTATTTCTATCATATTTCTATGTATGTTTATACTAAAAAGTTTTTTTGTGTGTGTGTCAGCAAAAAGACATGTTGCTGATTATTCAGTTTTTTTTTTTTTTACCCTAAAATTGCGTTTTTATGATTGTTTCATTTTAAATACACTACATGGCAACTTCTGTGAGGAGTGGTGTGTGTGTGAGCTGCGGCAGACACCTCAGTGGCCTTGCAGCCGTCGATAAGTATGGTGGGAAGTACTGCTCCGAATATGTGGCGAACCATGTCCGAAGGTTTGTAAGTGCCAATATCTCAGGAGTAAGTTATTAACAATGTAATCCCTATTATGCAAAGAGTATTTATCATAGCAGCATGATTCTTTCGCAGAGTTATAAAGGAATGATGGTTATATCGAACTTTAGAGCGATTTTGCGATATGTTTTACGGTTTCTTGATAGTGATTTTTCTTTTCCCAAATAAAATAAAAAAAAAATAAAAAGGATTTCAATAATTCGTATAATGCAATCTATTGAGAGGAAGCTCAAATTGCACTGAAGTACTATAGCCTAACACTTCCTCTTTCATCTGATCTAAATTAGAATATTGTATGTCGTAATAATTTTGTAGAGGAGGGATTGCCATAAGCTCTATCAAATAGGGCATTTTTTTTTTTTTCTATATAACTCTAAGGTAAAACGTCACTAAAAACTCAGTGTCTATGTTTCAAATGCTGCATAATTCAAAGAGAATATTCCCAATGAAATATTTGCATAATAAAAAAAAAAAAAAAATGCGCTCATCCGTCCCTTAAGTCTACTAAATGTATAGAACCCATAATGGTTAATTCTTCCCCGATGTTGGCCATAACTCGGGCACAATCCAAAGTGATGTCTGATAAGAATGTTAACTCGTCCTTGGACGACTCTGATCTCGGACTAACCAATTTGTTTTGCGAGGAAAACTGGCCAGAGCCTCGTAAATTTAGTGAACAGCCCCAGATCAAGCCTTCCTATTCCAGGGTTGCAGGATTGCCAGATGTCACTGTTTCCATGCCTGAGGGACTGTCCTTTCGGGAGGAACAACGGAAAGACTCCTACACTAAACTCTGCTTTTGAGGCAGCTATGGGTAAATCCACTTGTCAC
Organism: Cherax destructor; assembly: GCA_009830355.1. NCBI lineage: Eukaryota > Metazoa > Arthropoda > Malacostraca > Decapoda > Parastacidae > Cherax > Cherax destructor. Next base: position 14,630 of record WNWK01045297.1, read on the forward strand.
CCGGTCAATCTCTTAAAAAAAAATTACTTAGTCTGCACTGAAACTGGTAAGGAGGTGGAGGGGAAAAACAAACAGATAAGTTAGTGGTTCCGGTTTAGGCCAAATTAAAAATTCCCCCCTTTTTTTAGGAGGCCAGGGAATTAAAAACCAAAAA
>WNWK01045298.1:0-14783 GCA_009830355.1 Cherax destructor
ATCAGATAAAGAATGTTATGGCAACACAGAGGAGATAATGATAGCTATATTTTTTCGATTGTCCGATCTTGAGGTTTGCCGTCATGACCGTCAGAGCTTAGAAAGTTCCAATCAGTTATGAGCTTGACAAATAGTCTCAAAGATCTATATGATTGGGGTAGATTAGAATGGATGGTCAGTCAGACGATTCAGAGGAAACTAGCTAACATTACAGTACATGAGTTACATTTAAAGGGATGAACTAACCAGTTCACTGTACAACAGATTGTTGAGGGGTTGGACGATATCATGATTCACCTAAGTATAGCTCACGGGAGAGACCACCCGTTAGGGTGAAACGTTTGATGCTCCGGACACTCGAGGATAGAACTAAAGCATTCCCCGTTAGGGTCGCCACTTATTATGCCCAAGACAAGTCCTCAACCAAAGAGGCCAAAAGGGAAACCACTAAGACGACCAGCACGAGGCCGTGTGTGTTCTGCAAAGGAAACATACTAGTTCAGGGTGTTTGAGCTTACTACCTATGACCAAAGACGTCAGCGACTAAGGGAGTTGAAACTCTGTTTCAAGTGTTGTGGAGAACACTTTGTCCAGGACTGTAACACCCAGCTGAGTGAGTGTCGAGGTTGTCGGAAGGGTAAGCACCACAGTGCGTTGTGCCCTAAGGATACCAGACCAGCCCAGGCTAAGGGGATCAGACCCCAAGAGAGGGCGGAGAGCAGAGACGAGTCCGAGGTATTGGTGAGTGTGGTGAGAACGACACAGGGGACTAGTTCAGGTGAACGGTTTCAAGGTTCTGTGGCCCTGCCCATGGTGATGGCGGTGGTTGTAAATGGGAAAAGGTCCGAAACGACCCGTTTGTTTTTTGACACTGGGGCTCAACAATCCTTCATAACGGAGACTCTAGCGGCTAAGTTGAAGTTGAAGTCCGAGGGTAAGGCTGACATGAAAGTGGAAGGGTTCGGTGGGACAGTTCCGCACAGATCTTATCCTGTTGTGGATGTCGCAGTTAGATTAGGTGGGCATTGCAGGAATATCTCAGCCTTGATAGTGAAGAGGCTGCCCGATATCATTACCACCAAGGGCCTAGCCACGGCAGTCAAACGTTTGAGGGAGTTGGGTGTGAAGTTGGCAGAACCGGGAATTACCACTGACAACGTCAGCGATGTGGGAATTTTGGTAGGAGGGGACTATGTAGACGAATTCGTGTCCAAGAGAAAGGTTGCCAATTGAAGTCTCGCTCATAATCAACACCCTTAAAAACAAGGCAGGAGACATAAACAGCTTACCAACTTTTATGTACAAAAAAGCTTCACAGGTACTGTCACCAATTATAGCAACACTATTCAATAAATCCATTGAAGCCTCTACCTTTCCATCAATTCTCAAAATAGATAGGGTCACCCCGATCCACAAAGGAGGTGATCAAACAGACCTGAATAATTATAGACCAATTTCTAATTTACCATTGCTTTCTAAAATCTTCGAAAAATTAATTCATAGACAAATCTATTCCTACCTCGTCTCACACAATGTACTCAACCCCTGTCAATTTGGATTCAGGACAAACAAGAGCACAAATGATGCTATTATGCACATGTTGGAGTTAATATATACAGCACTTGAGAAAAAAGAAGTCCCACTGGGAATCTTCATTGATCTACGCAAAGCTTTTGATACAGTCGACCATGATTTACTGCTCACAAAATTAGCACACTATGGTATAAGGGGGCACCCACTCAACTACCTAAAGTCATACCTCACCAACAGAAGCCAATACGTGTACACAAATGGAGCGAACTCTTCCACACAACAAATTACAGTCGGAGTCCCTCAAGGAAGTGTCCTTGGGCCACTCCTATTCCTCATTTACATAAATGACCTACCGAATGCATCACAACTACTCAAACCCATTATATTTGCAGATGACACAACATATGTCTTCTCTCACCCAAATCCAGTTATACTGGCCAACACTGTTAATGCCGAATTACAGAAAATATCAACATGGATGACGACTAACAGGCTTACTCTCAATACTGACAAGACCTACTTCATACAGTTTGGAAGCAAAGCCACAAATGTTCCACTTAACATAACACTCAATGGTACACCCATCACAAGACTCACAGAGGGAAAATTCCTAGGAATCCACCTTGACAGTAGCCTTAAATTCCAAACACATATACAACAAATTTCCAAGAAAATCTCGAAGACAGTAGGCATATTATCAAAGATACGCTATTATGTACCTCAATCAGCTCTCCTTGCACTATATCATTCACTTATCTATCCGTATCTCACCTATGGAATCTGTGCATGGGGATCAACAACGTTAAATCACCTTAGACCACTCATAACACAACAAAAGGCCGCAGTCAGAATGATAACAAATTCCCACTCTAGACAGCATACTCCACCAATATTCAAAAGTCTCAAACTACTCACCGTAAAGAACATTCATACTTACTCTTGTGCCTACTACATATATAAAACTTTACACTCTGCTCAAAATTCTCCTCACCAACTTTAATAGGACCCATGACCACAACACAAGACACAGATCACTTTTTGATATACCCCGTGTTCATATCAACCTATGTAAAAATTCTATGCACATAAAGGGCCCCAGAATCTGGAATTCATTACCAGTAAATATTAAGATAATCTTGTCTGAAAATCAATTTAAGACTCAACTCAAAAACCACCTACTCACCCAAAACTAAATGATCATACTATAAACTACTTTGAAAAATGCTCATTATTACTTTCCTATACGATAATCTCAATTTTTAATAATATGTTACTATTATGTTACCCCCTACTCAATCAAAACTAAATACTCATATTATAAGTTAATGTCAAAAATGCTCAATGTTATTTTCCTTAAGATAATCTCAATTCCATATTATTATTCAAGAATCTTAACACCTGTAACAATCTAATATCATTATATAGTAATTTAAACAGTAAAATTTCATCATATTGTAATTTTGAAAATAATTTTTAACTAGAATAAACTCAATAAATTTCTCTAATATTAAGTAAATAGTCTTTAAGGACTAGAATAAGCTGCCCCTAATGCCATGGCATGTCAGTGGCTCTCCTTGCACTCAATTTACATTGTAACTACCGATACCTATGTAATCTGCAATCTGCAATGAAATAAAATTTGTTTGTTTGTTTGTTTGAAGGTATCGGCCTGTACAGGACTCCAGCAGGGTATATTTTAGGAGGCAGGGTACCGGCCCATTTCCCTGCGACGCCTGGGAATGGAGGCGCCGGCACCACCACAACCAAGGCCGTGCTAGTGATGTGAATCAGGCTACGTGAGGGTCTATCGGAAACCCAAGTCGGCATAGTCGACAGTGAACCAGTCCATAAACTATGGGACCTGGATGTAGTAGGGATAAAGGGTGATCAACCACCCCCCGAACACGAGGAAACTTATCAAGACTATTTTAACCATGTACAGTTCAAGGACGGTCAGTACTGGGTGCGACTACCTTGGAAACTGGTACACCCTATGCTACCCACTAACTTTAAGAAAGCACGTGGTCAGTTGAACTCCCTGGTGAACAGCCTGACCAAGAAGGGTCTGGTGGAAAAGTACGATGACATTATTAAAGAACAGTTGGCCCTGGGATTCATTGAGAAAGTACCACATGCCAGTCCAGGAGAAAACACGCATTATCTCCCACACATGGCGGTTACCAAGGAGTCAGTGACTACTCCCATCCGAGTGGTCTTCAATTGCAGCTCACAGGCGAGTCCCCAAGAGCCCTCCTTGAACGACTGTCTGTTCACAGGGCCATCTCTAACTCAGAGATTAGCCGACGTGTTGTTAAAGTTTTGGACAGAGCAATATGCTTATGCAGAGGATATTAGTAAAGCCTTCCTGCGAATTGGGTTGCAACCACAAGACAGGGATTACACTATGTTCTTGTGGGTGGCAAATAGCGAGGTGCCAGAGCAGGGGTACGAAACTTACAGATTTAAGGCAGTGTTGATTATCACCTGGCAAATTGTAACAGTCCCCTCAAAGAACTATTGAAGACTTTATTTTATGTAGACAATATGCAAGGCACCACTTCTGATGAGGGGGAGTTGATGGACCTATACCAGGAGTCCAACGGGGAGATGCTGTCGGCTAACATGCCACTGAGGGAATGGGTAACGAACAATCCTGCATTGCGAGACAGGGTAGAACATGATTACGTGGGTTATACGATGCCTGAGGTAACCTCAGTATTGGGGCTGGAATGGGAAATTGGGGAAGACAGACTTAGGGTGAAAAGGAAACCGACGGGGGCGGGAAGCTGACCAGAAGATCCCTGTTAAGTAAAGTCCAGACTGCTTTTGACCCACTGGGTATGTTGACACCCATTACTATTCGTGGAAGAATGCTAGTACAGCAGACCTGGGAGCTGAACCTGGGATGGGACGACACACTGCCAGAAACTATCTGTCAGGAGTGGGATCTAGTTAGCAAAGATTTAGCAGAGCTACACGATTTCGCATTTCCTAGGTCCCTCGGGTGTACCGGACAAGATTATGACCAGCATGTCATCTGTGATGCCTCTTCCCGGGCATATGGGGCCGTAGCATACTTGCTGGCTGGGAGAAAGGTTAATCTGGCCACCAGCTGGGCACGGGTAACACCCCTAAAAGAGTGTTCAATACCAAAGCTAGAGCTCACAGCGATGTTGCTGGGAGCAGGACTGGGAAAGTACGTAAAGGAAGTGTTAAGTAACCTGAAGGTGATCCATACATATATATGGACAGACTCAGAGGTAGCCTTACAGTGGGTACAGAACGACAGGTCCAAACTCCCCTATGTCAGGAATCGGGTGAAAGAGATACGGGACCTACAGACAGTATCCACAATTTTACATGTACCTACCGATCAAAATCCGGTTTACCTGATCAGCAGAGGGGTGACACACAAAAAAACTGAGTAAAAACGAGATTTGTTCAAAGGCCTGGACTGGTTACCAGCGAAAGAGCGCTGGCCAGAGCAGAAATTTGGCGAGATAACCAGCGGCATAATACATTTCGTGGGGGAGTCAGGCACTGAACTACTAGACCCCAAACGCTACTCCTCACGGAGGAAACTAGTGGGAGTCACCGAAATGGTGTTTCGATTTGTGAGAAAGCTGACTGACAAGGTAAATAGAGGCCGACAGTTGTCGCTCGTGGGTCTCAGAGAGTACTGGATACAGCAGTACCAGAAGGAGAGGTTTCCAGGAGTTCTGGAGTTAATGGCTGCTGGGCAGCCAGACACAGCATCAGGTCTGGCACCCGATGGCGACTCAGGAAGCAGTAAGCTGGTCCACTCATTGGGATTGGTCTTGGACCATGCTGGTCTGATAAGATGCAGGGGAAGATTACACAACGCTGAGCTCAGTTATGGGGCCAAACATCCCGTGTTACTGGGAAAGGATGGGTGGCTGTCAGAATTGGTGATACTTGATGCTCATCAAAGGACCATGCATGGAGGGTTTGGAGATACACTCACCTGCCTTCGTCAGAATTATTGGGTGCTGAAGGACAGAGCCGCAGTCAAAAGGGTGATAAGGAATTGCACGGTCTGTCGGTGGTATGATGGGAGGACTCTATCCTACCCGGGACCACCACCACTGCCTCAGGAACGGGTGCAGAGTGACAGACCCTTTGAGACTGTGGGGATAGATTACACAGGGGCTATCACACTGACAAACCCAGGAGGAAAGAGGGGAGATCCACAGAAGGAATATATCTGTCTGTTTACTTGTGCAACTACCCGAGCCATACATTTGGAGCTGGCGGAAGATATGTCTACCGAGACTTTCGTGAAGTTGTTCAGGAGGTTTACAGCTCGGTTCTCTTGCCCACGATTGGTTATATCAGACAATGGCACAAGCTTCAAAGCGGCCAGCAAAGTCTTTAAGAATCTTTTGGACAACGGAGAGGTACGAGAATACCTGAAGAAGATAGAGTGTGAGTGGAAGTTCATAGTTCCCAGAGCACCCTGGCAAGGGGGCTTCTACGAACATATGGTGGATACAGTTGAAAGGTGTCTCCGCAAGGTCTTACATGGCAAGCGGGTGACCACTGTTGAGTTGCGCACGATTTTGGCCGAGATAGAAGCGAGAGTCAATAATAGACCCCTAACCTATGTGCAAAATGGTATTGACGAGCAGGAAGCTCTCACCTCCAATCACATGTTATTTGGGAGGAGGATCGAGCCTTTCCCTGCAATCTTGAGCCAGTGTTCTAGGGAGCAGGACTATTGTGGGCTGGAAGGACCCCCCATCAATGAGGAACTACACAAGAGTCACAATAAGTTAGTGAAGGTTCTAGACAAATGGAACCAGGTGTGGCATAATGATTATTTGAAAGCTCTGCGAGAACATTTTTATGGGGCCGACCCTGAGAGGAACAAGGTGACGGTGAGCCAAGGGGACCTGGTGCTAGTTGAAGCTGAGGTACCCAGGGCATACTGGCCTCTTGGCATGGTGGTATCAACCCACCCAGATAAGGCTGGACAGCTGTGGATAGTGAAGGTGAGAGTAAACAGTACTGAAACCATAAGACCCATCAACAAGCTGTTGCCTCTCGATGTCCACATGGTGAGGCCTGGACAGGAGAAGTTAGACCAAAGTCTGCCCAACCAGAGTTTCCGGAGGACCCGTTGAACAGCGCTCGAGTCCAGAGCTCACTGGAAGGGCTTACGGGAGGAGGATTTGATATAGACTTAACTTCTACCTTCGCCGGCGGGAAGATGTGGAAACTTTTTTGAGTCACTCAAGTTCCACAGGGTAAGTGAGCCGTTTGGAGCCTTAATCTTACCACAGATCGGTCGTCAGAGTTCATGAACCCACAAACCCAACCAAAACAAACCTATACATTCAAGTTGGCAGAGGTAACAATTGTCTACATACTAATTGATAGATTTATACTCCTACGAAGGTCTAGGCAAGTTTGTACAGTTAGTAACTAATATTAGGATTATTGAGGCAACGTTAGATATTAAAAATGTAGTTCTAGCACCTTGACATAGGTAGATATAAGCCTTAAATAGGTACATTAGGTTATGGTAGCTAGAGAGAACTGGCAGCCCACACTTGAATCTGAGCAGGAGTGATGCTGGCTCTTTCTTCTTAGAACAAGAAAATATGTTCCACCTGTGGCTCTGAAGGTCACGACTTTCGTTCCTGCACCTCCACTACTGCTCCTACCTGCATCAACTGTAAAAGTGATCATCATACTCTGGCAGCCAAATGTCCTGTCCGAAAGGAGATCCTTTCCAAGAAATTAAAGGAAGACCTTAAGAAAACACCAGGCAACTCTCCAACTTATGCTGCAATAACCAAACTCCAGTCTACTACCACTAAGATCCTGCAAGCCACTCAGCAGCCGCCACCACCACCACCACCACCCGCCTCGCCTCTGCCTGACGACATCTCCACGAAGATTTATTACTGCATGATGTTTGCTCACATGAACAACGCAGCTCAACCAGGATCCTTCAACACATCGATAAACGAACTTCTTGTCCTCAACAACATGCCAGCATTCAACTTCCCAACAAGTCCTCCTTCAGCTGAGATTTTAAAGATAATTCCAAAAATCGTCAGTTTTGCTGCACCAGATGACTTGCAAGAATTGCTGCTTGAAGATGACGCTCCCTCTACACCAGCCTCCACCAATGAGAGTTCACCTCCACCTCGCACCCCCACCAATGTCGAGAACCAATCAGCTGCCTCCTTGCCAGTCACGCCACAACCACCTTCCACCAATGAGAAGCATTCATCTCCTACTACTTCGAACCAATCAGAGACTTCGTCCTCCAGCCCGTCCACTCCGCCACTAAAACTATGCACTAAGACTGGTGTAAGATTCTGGACTACTCGACAATTTCCCTCAACACTCTTCCTTTCCTTGATGTTCTTCTCTGCAAAGCTGACCATGAACTTCGTTTTAAAGTCTATCGAAAACCTACCAATCAACACGATCTTCTCCACTTCTACTCTCACCACGACACCAAAATTAAACGTGGTGTAATTATAGGCTTTTTCCTGCGCGCACTCAGAATCTGCAGCAGTGAGTTCCTTGAAGAAGAATGCTCCCTCATTGAACAAGTTTTTTCAAAACTTCACTATCCTCATCACTTCATTAGAGACTGCAGACGACGGGCATTAAACATCTTCAACACACCCAGAGAAGACACTGCTGAGAAGAGATACATAGTCCTTCCCACCAACTCCATTTCCAAACAAGTTTCCAACATTTTTTCTAAGACCTCATTCCGAGTATCCACCTCCACATCTACCACCATTAAGGACATTACCAGTAACAGACAGGAAAAGCTTCAATCCACGGCAGGGGTATACACAATCCCTTGTAATTGGCTGCAGCAAATTATACGTTGGCGAAACATCCAGAGACCTACAAACACGCATTTCAGAACACCAGTACGCAGGCAGATCTGACGACTCAAGAAATGCCTGTGTTCAACACCGAAATTTACACAACCATTTAATCAACTACAGAAACGCAAGACTCATCGCCAGAGAAGACAACACGCAATACCGAAGAATCCTAGAATCATCACTCATCTGTATATCCAACAACTTCAACCAGAACAATGGCTTCTACAACATAGCTGAACCTATTGCCAAGAAACTTCATCAACGCTATCCCACCTAGAACTCAAGAATGGTACACTGCAGGTCCTTTAAGTCACACAATGTTTTTAACTATCACACTACTTTTAAGACTGTCACATGCAGCTTTCTCCACCTGACCCAGCATTCTCCACCTGACTATACCCTATATATATCTCCATGTTACTCATTTTCCAGGTAGATCTGTCTGTGACTCGATAAAGCCCACTGCGTGGGCGAAACGTTGTCAATAAAGGATCACATTATACTGCTTATGTGTTTATTTTTCCATTGTGTCGGTATTTTATACCATTTATTTCCACTCGATCCATGACAGCACTTTTACCCCAATGCCATGAGCTGCCACTTTTTTTAACGGTCTCTGGTGCGGTACTCTATCAAAAGTCTTACTAGTTAGTTTGATATCTTTATTATGCACCCCATACCCATCCTGTGGGCGGTAGTCAAAAGATTACAGAGGTACATAATGGGTCCAGGGACTGGACCTCAAAGTTTGATAGCTGAGCAAGTTACAAAGGTAATGAACTCAGATGGTCACAATCATGACAAGTTACAAAGGTATTTGCAGATTATAGAGGTATATATAGGGTCCAGAGACTGGGCCCCAAAGTTTTGATAGCTGAACAAGGTACAATGGTAATTAATTCACTAGTTACAAGGTAATGAATCATGTAAGTAAATTTACTTACGTCTGTACATGGTTGCACTCATGAACAAATTATAAAGCAATGAGCAATCTATTAGTCTACACCCAGCCACAACTGTAATGAGTTATTGGTGCAAATTTTAATTGTTGGGTCACACACACACACATATACATATACACATACATATATACACACACACATACACACACATACATGTATATATATACACACATACACATACACACATGTACATACACACACACACACACACGTGTCAATGCTTTATTTACAGGGAGCAAAGTCAGGGTATTTTTCCAGAATGGTCTGTAATATACCACTGTGGATAAAATACTTTGACATATCTTGAACATTTCTGAATGAGTAGTCTCTGAATTCATTAATTTTATCGCACTCCAGTACATAATGACGCAGGGTGTGACAATAATCCAACTGGCAAAGTTTACATCTTGTTTGGTCTACATCTGGAGGTGGTGATTTAACCTGCCAAAGATACTTGTAACCCAGCCGGAGGCGGGCGGTAGTGACATCCAAGAGTCTGCTTATTTTGTTGGATGCACCATAGACATGTGGCTCCTCCTGCATGATAGAATGATGATAGATGGACTGACTGGTATCAAACTCCCTGAGTCTTAAGTCAATAAAATTCAGTTGAAGTTATTTTCGTATTATTGTTCTCAAACTGCTAACTGACAAGCCAAGATTGTAATCTATCCCTTCTTTGAAAGCATAAAACTTAGCCAATTTATCAGTTCTATCATGCATCTGAAGACCAATGTGAGATGTAATCCACAGCATGTGCACTCTGACTCTACTATCCAGAATCCTACCATACCTGTGCCTGGCTTCTGACACGAGCATGCTACAAGTTATACTTGATGAGTTGAGAGCATTTATGGATGACAGAGAATCAGTTACAATTAGAGAGTTAACCTTAGATACATGGACGCATTTGAGTGCAAGGAGTATGGCAAACAGTTCTGTCTGAATTACTAAAGTCTAAATAAACAATATCGAATTCTTTATCAAGATCAACAGCCTCAAAAGCTTTACTGAAGAAGGTTAATAAATTAGATAGGCAGGAACGGCCCCTCGTGAATCTATGCTGAGTATCATTAATCAAATTATGATTATCTAGATGGCTTCTAATAATATCAGCTACAATTGACTCTAGTAATTTATCTACAATTGAGGTCAGGCTTATTGGGCGGTAATTTGACGGTAATGACTTCCCCCTGCTTTAAAAAATAGGAATTACATTATCCATCTTCCACATATCTGACACTACACCTGTTTGAAGTGATAAATTAAAAATATTAGATAATGGTTCACAGAGTTCCATTTTGCATTCCTTAAGAACCCTTGCAAAAAGCTCATCAGGACCCGGCAATTTGTTTTGTTTCATTCGGTGTAGTTGTTTCATAACCATTTTGCTAGTGACTATGATATTACATAATTTATCTTCTGGGCCTCTTTAAAAATTAATTACTGGGATATTATTAGTGTCTTCCTGTGTGAAAACCGAGAGAAAATAATTATTAAAAATAGAGCACATATCATTCTCCTTGTCAGTAAGATGCCCAGAGTTTTTTTTAAGGGGACCTATCTTATCTCTAACATTTGTTCTATAAACCTGGAAAAAACTTTTTGGGTTAGTTTTTCAATCCCTACCAACTTTAATTTCATAGTCCCGTTTAGCTTTTCTTATCCCCTTTTTAACGTCCCTCTGAATGTCAGTATACTGATTTATAAGATGACTTTCACCTCTTTTTATGCGCCTATAAATTCCTTTATTCTGCCCTAAAAGATACTTGAGCCTATTATTCATCCATTTTGGGTCATTTCTACTTGATCTAATTTCTTTATATGGGTATAATTTTCTTTGGGCAGCCTGTATAGTGTTAAGAAAACTGTCATATTAATACCTCTCTTCGTTACCCCAGTCCACAAATGTTAAACTAGAAAAAGGTTCAAAATGGAGGAATAATAGGCTCAAGTATCTTTTAGAGCAGAAGAAAGGAATTTATAGGTGCATAAAAAGAGGTGAGGGTCATCTTATAAATCATTATACTGACATTAAGAGGGACGTTAAAAAGGGATAAGAAAAGCTAAACGGGACTATGAAATTAAAGTTCTAGGGATTCAAAACTAACCCAAAAAGTTTTTCCAGGTTTATAGAACAAAAGTAGAGATAAGATAGGTCCCCTAAAAATACCTCTGGGCATCTTACTGACAAGGAGAATGATATGTGCTCTATTTTTAATAATTATTTTCTCTCGGTTTCACACAGGAAGACACTAATAATATCCCAGTAATTAATTTTTACAGAGGCCCAGAAGAAGTAAATTATGTAATATCACAGTCACTAGCGAAATGGTTAGGAAACAACTAGACCGACTGAAACAAAATAAATCGCGGTCCTGATGAGCTTTGCAAGGGTTCTTAAGGAATGCAAAATGGAACTCTGTGAACCAATATCTAACATTTTTAATTTATCTCTTCAAACAGGTGTAGTGTCTGATATGTGGAAGATGGCTAATGTAATTCCTATTTTTAAAGCAGGGGACAAGTCACTACCGTCAAACTACCGCCCAATAAGCCTGACCTCAATTGTAGGCAAATTACTAGAGTCAATTATAGCTGATATTATTAGAAGCCATCTAGATAACCATAATTTGATTAATGATACCAGCATGGATTCACGAGGGCCGTTCCTGCCTATCTAATTTATTAACTTTCTTCGTAAAGCTTTTGAGGCTGTTGATCACGATAAAGAATTCGATATTGTTTATTTAGACTTTAGTAAGGCTTTTGATAGAGTACCGCACCATAGACTGTTAAAGAAAGTGGCAGCTCATGGCATTGGGGGAAAAGTGCTGTCATGGATCGAGTCATATCTCACCAATACATTAGAACATAAGAACACTTAACTCAGTGGTGGACCTGACTTAACTCAGTGAAGACATGTCTTGTGTGCTCTCTGTGAATCTGAAGAAGATGTCCTCTTTTGAGCTACTCTACCAGCAGCTGAAGGAAGAACTGAGGGTAGCTAAGCTTGAGATACAGCAACTGACTGAGGAAAACAAGAGGATTCGTAGTAATCCTCCTGTTGAGAATCCTCAAGCCAAGAAAGGAACCTGGACAGTGGCTAAAACGCATGGGACAAAGTTAAGGATCAAGAGGACGGGTGGAGAGGTAGAAACAACGAAGACCCAGGAGCATGTTGTGGAAACATCGAACCCATTCTCTGTGCTACCCGATGAATGTGAGTCGACTTCTGGGAGCGTCACTACAAACGACACCAAGGAAGGTAAAAACGTTGTTGTTGTTGGGGACAGCCAGGTTAGGTACATGGATAGAGCTTTCTGTTTGAATGATAGGAGTAGGAGACAGAGGGTTTGCTTTCCTGGGGCTGGGATGGAGGATATTGTTAGCCGTCTGGACGACATCATGAGAGGTAATGGGAGCAATCCTATTATCTGTCTCAGTGCTGGAGGCAACGATGTTGGCAGACGTAGGAGTGAGGACCTGACTAGCAGGTTTAGGTCAGCAATAGACATAATTAGGAAGAAGGGTGGGAACCCTGTCATATGTGGTATTTTGCCAAGGAGAGGAGTTGGAAATAAATGGCTGTCCAGGGCAATTGGTGTCAATTGCTGGCTGGACAAATACTGTAAGGAAAATTCAGTAACATTCATTGACAACTGGGACCTCTTCTATGGCAGAAATGACATGTATGCCAGGGATAGGGTTAACTTATCCAGGTCTGGGGTGGGGGCACTGGCAACTGCAGTGGAGGGAGCTGTTAGGGCTTTAAACTAGAAATAGTTAGTAGTATGGGTTTTGGGGGGAAAAGAGTGAAGTCCCAGTGTAGTAATATTATAAGTTCTAGGAGAACTAGTAATAGGCAGAATAAGGTGGATAGTGGAAAGCTAGTGACACTAGATGACAAGGACAGTAATAGGTATAGTGGAAAAACAGAAATGAGCAGGAAGGGTAAAGAGAAAGGAGGGTCTTTAAATATATATTACACCAATAGTCGTAGTGCTAGGAATAAGATGGACGAGTTGAGATTAGTTGCAAGTATGGGTAATATTGATGTTTTTGCAATAACTGAGACATGGTTTAATATGAAAAATCGGGACTTGCCTGCCGAATGTCACATTCAGGGTTTTAAATTGTTCCAAGTAGACAGAAGTATCGAGAAGGGGGTTGGGGTGGCACTCTATGTCCGTGATCATTTAAATTGTTGCATAAAAACGGGTATAAAGTCTGAAAAAACACATACAGAGTCTGTCTGGATAGAATTTTCAGAGGGTGTGAAAATTGATTTTAGGCGTGATTTACCGTCCTTCAAACTTAGATAGGGAACAAGGAGACTACTTTAGGAGAAATTGTTAAGGCCACAAGGCACGATAACGTAGTAATTCTAGGGACTTTAACTTTAGTCAGATTGATTGGAATTTCTTGACAGGGAATTTAGAATCTAACGACTTTTAGAAGTAGTTCAGGATTGCTTTTGAAGCAGTTTGTAACAGAACCTATAAGGGAAATAACCTACTTGACTTGGTTCTGGCAAGCAAGGAAACCCTTGTTAATAATTTAGAAATTACAGAGGAACTCGGCTCAAGCGACCACAAGTCAATTACCTTTAGCATTGAATGGATGTATGATAGTAGGGATAATTCAGTAAAGGTCCCAGATTTTCGCTTACCAGATTATAATGGACTTAGAGAACACTTATCAACTGTGGACTGGGGTGACGAAAAAAGGGGTATCAATATGACAGTTTTCTTAAGTATCTTTTAAGGGGAGAAGAAAGGAATTTATAGCCGCATAAAAAAAAATTTAGGGTCATCTTATAAATCAGTATACTGACATTAAAAGGGGCGTTAAAAGGGAATAAGAAACTAAATGGGACTATGAAAATTTTAAAATTGCTAGGGATTCAAAAATAACACCCAAAAAATTTATCCCGGTTTATAGAACAAAAGTTAGGGGTAAGATAGGTCCCCTTAAAAATAACTCTGGGCATCTTACTGACAAGGAGAATGATATGTGCTCTATTTTTAATAATTATTTTCATCGGTTTTTACACAGGAAGACATTAATAATATCCCAGTAATTAATTTTTTCAGAGGCCCAGAAGAAGATAAAATTATGTAATATCACAGTCAGTAGCAAAATGGTTATGAAACAAGTAGACCACTGAAATAAAATTCACCAACAAGAAAAATAGGGAGGATAATTGATTCAAACATAGATGTCATAGAACTTCGGGAAATTTAGACAAACTTAATTTTGGTGAAAAGTGGGAGATGCAGTTAATATAGATTGAAGGCTGAAGCCCCAAAATGTCCATAACCCAAAACCTTTAAGTTAAATAACTCAACGCCATACAGATTGTGAAAAAAGGGGGTTTGGGGGTGATGGAACAAACCCCTTTAAA